>CAJFCP010000089.1:956607-983117 GCA_904066005.1 Synergus itoensis
TAATTTTACGCATTAAAAAAACGTGTCTGAACACATCGTGCCTTTTCTACTTATGTAACTAAACAGTTTTTCTCTAATGGCGCCAGTGAGCCCTTATTGTTAGTAGTAAAACCACGTTGTTGTCAGCCATCTAATTTAAATAGACTTTTCTCAGACACAGTAGAAAAGGTCTGTAAGAGTCAGACATCGAATTAATATATAAAATAAAAATCCGGATAATTATAATATCATTTTGCGCATTAAAAAAACGTGTCTGACCACATCGTGTCTTTTCTACTTATTCAACTAAACAGTTTTTCACTAATGGCGCCAGTGAGCTCTTAGTAGTAAAACCACGTTGTTGTCAGCCATCTAATTTAAATAGACTTTTCTCAGACACAGTAGAAAAGGTCTGTAAGAGTCAGACATCAAATTAATATATAAAATAAAAATCCGGATAATTAGAATATAATTTTGCAATTAGAAAAACCTGTCTGAACACATCGTGCCTTTTCTACTTATGCAACTTAACAGTTTTTCACTAATGGCGCCAGTGAGCCCTTAGTAGTACATGAGTACATGAGCCCTTAGTTAGTACATAAGAGGAATTAAGGTTTATTGACTCTGATTAGATAAAAATATTTATTATTATGAATGTATAATTGGGTAAACTAAATTGGTCTTATGGTAAAGTATCAAATGACCTTAAAACATTTTTAAATCTTTTGACTTGAAATGGTTTAGTTGATTTAAATTTGACATTAGATGATTGCTGCAACTAGAATAATACATTCTCTCTGATGAGAATGTAAAAAATTGAAATTCGTTTCAGGATACACCGGGCACGTTTTGGCACTCCAAAGAGAAAAGAGTAAATTCCTCCTGGAGACAAAAGAAGACAAGGTCAAGAGGAGGGGGGTGGAAGAGTATTTGTGGGCCCGTCGTGGTGTTGTCCGCCGGGGGTGGCGGTGGCGGTGGCGGAGGAGGGGGAGGGGGTGGGGGTGGTTGTCGCCGACGTGAATTTGAACGACGTGGGGGTGGCGGTCGTGGTGCCTCCGGTCTTTCCACCATCAGCTCCTCTGTTGCGGGGAGCGCGGGGGGCTGCGGCCCCGTGGTGGGGCTCCCCTCCTACAAAAAGCGACAAGGTAGTTTACTCATCATCACTTTATTAATTTACAATTATAACAACACATCCAACAGTATTCGAATCAATACGTTATATTATTTATCAATACGTTACTCTCTAAACTTGAATCAGTGAAATTTCACTGTTTCTCAGTCAAATTCCACTGATTTTCAGTGACTTTTCACTGATTCTCAATGAATTTTCACTGAATGAAATCTTGAAAAAAGAGTCACTAAAAATCAGTCAACTTTCACTGATTCAATTTTAGAGAGTATATTTATTAATACGTTTTATTTATCAATACGTAATCAAGTTGCGAACTTGATTGAGTGAAAAAATTCTTCGCTGATCGCGGAAATTTTGCAGTGTTGAATAGAAAGTTATGGGAAATTATCTGGAAAACAATAATTTTAATGTGGAGCTTAAAAATCTCGTAATGTGAGCTATAAATGTTGAAAATTAGTGGTTCGTCTCGAGTAAAAAGTGGAAATAATCCAACACGGTCGGTCTTGCCGGAAATGGAAGCAATAATTATATCCGTTGAAGCGAATACTGAGTGTATATAATTCAGTGCGACCGTAACCATCTGGAGCACTGATTTTTAGTCATTAATTGTGAGAGAGGAAAATGTGGAAGCAAATGGTAGAGTTCCCAACAAACTTCAGAAACCTCTGTATCCATATTTGGATCCAGAAGTTGATTCTGTTTCATAAACTAAATTACTCTGATTAAATAAATTATTGAACTGGTTTAATAAATATATAGTGTCAATATTTATTAAACCAGTTCAATAATTTATTTAATCAAATATAAAAATATAGAAATATTTTATTTTATTTTGGTAGACAAATATAGAAATGAATTTATGATGGATTTAAGTAATTGACCAGAATGATGCAATAATAGAGTAAGGTATTTGTGATGCTAATGGTGCCAGGTATTAAATTGTCAACGATTATTGAACTCTTGGTTTCAGAAGTTTCAAAGTAGATTAAAATACTTATGATTTTGTGACCCAATTCATACGACGAACACGAGCTTAATAGGTGCTCTCGTTTTATGACAGGGGGATTATATTTAATATTTGTTGAATTTACATATCAGAATTGTACTATAAGCTCAGATTCGAAGCTGTTGAATATTTATTCGTAGTGTTTGCATGTTTGTAAATTTTAAGAGCGACTGTAGTTAAAAATTGCAATCGGTATTAATTTGAAAAAGATAACGAAGATTACGAAAATAACGTATATAAATAACTATTAATAAAAAATCGCTTTCATGTCGATGCGTCGAAGGTAGCGGCACCGCATGGGGTCGAGGTGGCCGGGGTCGAGGCAGAGGTCGCGGGGGCGGCGGTGCGATCCTCCTGGGGTCCGGCGTCGCCCCCGCGAATTATCCCCCAGGACTTCAGGGCGTCGGACTGGAAGTCGTAAACATCCTCGGGGAGAGGAATCAAATTGGGACGCTCACTGGGGTGGGTCCACCCCCAGGTACCTCTGAGACCGATGGAACCGGCGACGAGGAGGAGGGAACCTCACCAAAGAGGCCGCCAAGGCCTCTCTACAGAAGGCTGATCAACTACGTCCGTCAAGCTTGGACTGGTGTCAAATTTGCTTTAGGTACATCTAATTTACTAACATTTGCTTCTAATCAATCCTAAACATGTATATTTATAAAATCGGGTTTGCTTTCGATGTCCGAACCACTAACCCTTCCTTTTCGATATCCAGCTGACATGATGTGCGATATAGGTATTTAACCCGCTTGAGCATGAATTTTAGAACATTATTAATTTATAATATTATATAGTATTATATTTTATCTTACGGATAAACTCTTTCATCTTTTCAACTTTTAATTATCCAAGTTTCCAAGAATTTTACTCAGTCATCACTTTTGAGATCCTTGCTTGTTGTGCAATGTTCACTTTTCACGTGTCTGAATTAAATATTATTCTGCGTCTTGGTTTAGAGATAGAAGTGAAAATACTGCTGGAACTTTGAAAACATCTCTACTAAAACTTTATTAAATAGACTTCCATAGTCCATTTTCCTAGATTTTTCTTATCAAAACTTTTTAAATCTCATTTGATTCTTCTCTTCTCTTGAATTGAAACTCTACACTGAGAGAACGAAATCGTTAGATTTTACCGAAAACTTCGGTAAAGCTGGGACAGAGAGACATTTCGGTGATGTGTCGCATAATTTTTAATATTTATTAACTAGCAAGTGGTATAGTATAACAAAAGGTCGGTGAAACTTTAACGAGCGTAAAGTAAAAATTTAGTACGTTAGAAATTAATTTAAGCGCTGTATGAAATATTAAATAGTGCATTAAAAATTAATGTGGATTTATATATTTTTCACGAATGTTCGGTAAAACAAATAACCAAGCAATTTCTCTGCTGTTAATCGTGAGATTTTGATTAGTCATCGCGAGAAATTACCGAAGTCTCGGTAAAACGAGAATCGCCTGACGTCATGCGCCCATGACGTCATATTATGCGCCCATGCCACAATAGTCTAAAATATCATCGAGATTTTAGTAAACATTGAATATAGGTTCCCGTACCAAGATGGTTAAGACTCTGGACTGCTACGATGGAGACCCGAGTTCAATTCCCAGGAGCTTCGATTTTATTAATATGATTTTTCTGTTTCAGATTTTTAAATATATTTCTATGTGTATTTAACATTCTATATAAATGTGTGCAAAAGTGTATAATTGTGTATACATTTATAAATATATGTGACTGTAACTTCCAACACAATGCGCGCGCAGGCAGCTCCATTTGAGACACTGAACTATTTTTTTTCCTTTCTGCTAGTTCCGAATCCGTCCGAGTTTTACCGAAAATAAACGAGATTTTACCGAACTCTCGTTAAAGCTTCACGTGTATCGTGTGAAGTTATCAAGAAGTTCACGTTAAACTTTCACTATACTATTTCAGCATTTATTATTGAAATTTTCGTTATAATCTCCGGTCTTTCACTAAAAAGTCATGTTTTTTCATTAAGCATTCATTTAATTTATTTTACCGAGGAACAAGTGAAAACTTGACGAAATGTCTCTCTGTCCCAGGTTTACCGAAGTATTTCGGTAAAATCTAACGATTTCGTTCTCTCAGTGTAGCTATATCAATTCTTTGGGATGAAATTCAATTACAAATTACCATCAGCATGGAAACTGATAATAGTGCATATTAGATCACTGGTATGAATAATTAGCGCATATTCATCAGAATGTAATTTAGCACTTTGACAAAATAAATTATAAACAGAAGCATCGTTACCCTCGCGAACTGCTGCATATCTTAATTATTAGCTTTATTTATCTATCGCGATTAATAAGATGACCTTTATATCTTTGTTTAATCTACATAGCGTGGAAGCTGAACCTTTTTTTCTCCTTCAATTGACTACTTGAGCATTTAAATGACTTACTTGTATATCATTTATGTTGCAAGTAAAATGTCGGATTTTTTTATCAAAAGTATAAATACCCCTCAACTGGTTTTTCATTTACGAAAATTATAAGAAAAACTTCTCGAGTTATACGTGGTGTTTATAAAACTTCGAGATTTAAGGTCAAGCTTGATAAATGATGAAAAGAGAACTGTTGAAACTCGAGAAAGAGTTAATACTAGATGGAAAGAGTGAGAGCACTGGATCCAATTTATTTCTGAAACTTTCAAATATTTACTCATGGTGTGTCCACCAGTCTATTTGGCTACCTCACAGAACAATTGCTATCTCGTAGAGCCGCAGAAGGAAAAAAAGTAAAAGAGACGCCTTATGTTTAAACATAAACGCCTTGACCCAGTATTCATTCTTTAATACGCGGAAGATATGAAAATCACGTAAAGCCTCGTATTTTCTAACTCACAAGTTTAATATTAAAAGTTGCACAGAACGTAAAAAATAAAATAAGGCCATAAAAAGTGAAAGCTACGCTCAAGATATTACGGAGCTTTGAAACTTTTCATCTTCATTTTCCTTGATTTCATAAATTTCAAATTTTCCAATATTACGTAACGTATTTAAATTCTGAAGTTTTTTATATTAATATATAACGAGTTTTTCGCGTTTTAGATCAAAGAAAGGTTCAAGAAGCGAAGAATGGACCTCTCATTTTTTCCAGATTCTGCAATATTGTTCTTAGCCTCGAATTTCTTCCCTAACGTATAATACTGTCGGCGTCAGCGAATACCATCGAAAAGTATTGTTGAACCCAACGCTAAGTCGTTAAGGACTCGTTTGGGAATGGTAAAACTTTTCCACCCTAAAACACGGAGGGTTTCAAGTGGTGCGAAGTATTTATGAGAAATTTCTGATCCTCTACGTCATTTTTTTTTTGTAAAAAAAAGCTGAGAGAAAGAAGTTTTAAAACAAAGCGTAATCAGGATTTCTAATCAGGTCTAAAGTATAATCCTTATCGTTATATAAGGATTATTTTTGAAAGGTAGGAAAAGGGAATTGGAAAGAGGTGTGAAAAAATTATTTGCAAAGAGTGGGTAGGAAAATGGGATAAGATCTCGTGATGTGGAAAAATGAGAGACAAGTTTACTAAAAATGGAAGAGTAACACTTTTGGGTTTTAAATATATATCTGTATTGCTAAAATTGATAAAAATGAAACCAAAATATTTTGTTAGTCCCTAAGGTCGTGTTTAAAACGACCTTTCTAAACATACTGTAAAAAAAATATTGTATCAATATTTTTTTTAAATGACTACATTCCTGAACAAACTTTTAATGGTATTTTTCAGAGTAAACATAAAAAGATACTGTGTTGACATTGTGCGATAAAAAAAATATGAATAAATTAAAATTCAAATCTATACCTCGCGAATACCGGAAATAACCACTCTATGGAGCAAATATGAAGTGCACACACAATGCCCACATCGCTAACTATATTGGATTGGAACTGTGGTTTTTTATAGAATTTTTTAATAATCAGTTACGATGG
Source organism: Synergus itoensis (assembly GCA_904066005.1). Lineage (NCBI taxonomy): Eukaryota > Metazoa > Arthropoda > Insecta > Hymenoptera > Cynipidae > Synergus > Synergus itoensis. The sequence continues at coordinate 962,683 of CAJFCP010000089.1, forward strand.
TCGTCGAATTGTAAATTTTATTAGCATTCGTCACTAATGGGCACGTGTGATGAAAACAAATATGACCAAATGCCTCAACGCAATAAAAACTGCTATTTTCGATTTGAACTAATCATTCATTTCTCGCTGATTGTATGTTTACATTTAGCACAATGGTTCCGGACTTTGTAAGATTAACAGAAGCACTTCGGCAAATGTGGAAGTGGCTTTATTTTGTCTCTAAAAACATTTTGAGAATATTTATTTAAGCTTGGCGGGTAAGAATGTAATATATTGTTGTACTGCTGACGATTTTTCATTTTATATGCTGCGGAACATTAAATGGCTAGGAAGGCAGGCAAGGGATTTAAAAATCTGAATGTGTTATAAGAGAGCTATGAAGATAAATTATTTTTTGCTTTTAAAAAGTTGACATAATGTGTGTCACATGTTTTAATGAATTAGACAATAAAATGATGTAATACCTCTTTACATAAAAATTTTCATTCGCTGGTATTTTTTTATAACTTGTTGGAGTTGAGGAGGCTACATATCACGTTCTCTAATAAATGCAGTCATTTTAAAATTACAAATTAGACTTTGAAAATCAATTTTGAAAGCTTTAATTTTAAAGTTTTCATTTCTTACCTTTTCTAAAAATAATTCTATGTAAATTCAAAACAGGATTACGATCTCTAAAACATTTCCATTTGTGCTGTGACGGAGAACTCGTTAAAATAAAATTCTTTATACTACCACTTTCTCGGAACAAAAACTTCTCTTTTCTCACCTGAAAGAGGAATAAAGGTAAAAAGGGAAAAGCACTCTTTGAAGATAATTTCACGACATTGCATTCTTTCACAAAAACGAAATTTGTCATCTGTTTTGTGGGTTTAAAAAGTGCATAGCAGACGACATAATTTCCAGTGGATAAACTTCTCGATATAAATTTTGTTTATGTTTGAAGAAGCCAGCACCGTTTCTCAATTCGAGAACAAAAATTTAGAATTCATGTATTTATCTTTTTAGATTTATTTCGCAAGTGTAGGAATTACAATTTAAGAAAGAGCAAGTGAAATCATTCTCTAGTGTCTTAAAATTAAAAAAGTTTATTATTTGAAAGAGATCCATTAGTGATCGCGATAACTCTTCGAAGACATTGCATGGGGCACGCGAATGGCGGTTTACCCTGATTGACGTAAGCGGAAAAATCTTTTGTAGGATTTGTCACACTGTTAAGAATACGCAAGTAAGCGTGACTCGATCAGAATATAGCGAAATCAGTCAACTGAAAATCGTTCCCTCGACCAAGTCAATTTATCGAGTCACGACATCGTCACTTAATACTATTAATCAGAACTGAATTTCATCGAGGAGTGGTAATTTAATAATAAAAAAGATACATAAACCAGACTAGGCCATGTTATCAGCGATATTAATATGAATGAGCTGTATTCAAATTATATACCCCTTAATATGAAAAGATGTTTGAAAATATTAAGCAAATGAGACTAATGATACCAGGGCTGTGACACCAGTTTTTGTCCATATTTTAAGCCATATTTTTAGCTCAATCTTTATTTTAGATTCCTACAATGTGATATTTTATTCCTATTAAAATTTACAATTTTTAAAAATTAGCCTTTTATCAGACATTTTCAAAGACATTTTTCAAAGACGTACATTTTTCGTACCATTGTAGACTCGGAAGTGTGATAAAAGGAAAAGTATATAGTCTACACTGAAAAAGTCGATTATTTTCTACATTTTCTTTGTCGGAGTGAGAAACAACTTTCTTATCTACGGTGAGGAAGATTGAGTCCCTTTTTACAATTCTCAAGTAAAATGCAGTTACACATCACTGCTCTTTTCTTTTCTCCCTTTTTTCAATATTTTCACCACTTCCTTCAGTCTCCATCATTCCTGATTTTACAACTTCTCTCTGTCTGGTTACCATTCTTTATTTGAATTTCTGGATTGATCCAGTCACATCTTCTTGCAAAGAATATAATGGAGAAAAACTAAATCTCTTCGCGTGTTTCCGTATAAGTTTTCAGATCATTCGTGGCATCTTCGACTGTTCCATTCGTTCATAAACGTGCATGCTCTGCGTTCGAATATTCTTGTCCTAGACTCCCTAGGGCTCAATTGTTCAATATCTCTATCTTCAACGAAGGAGACAGTCTCGTGGGAAATAAGGTGTTCTCTTCGGTACACTTACATTGAAACGAAAAAAAGTTTAAGCCAATAGAGAGGTAGAGAGAAGTTGCTAAATAAATTCTCTGATAATAAATTAAATTTTTAAATATTAAATTTTCCAAATTTAATTGATGTATTTTTAATTTATGTACTGAGGTGTGCAATTATTAAAATATTTTCTATTTAACATAAATTTTAATACAACGCACATTTTTCGCTATAATTCCTTTATTTCGTATTATTTTCTTTATCTTCGCCTAGTTTGATCTAGCTATCTAGAGATCTTGACACTCCCTTCTCTATGAAAAACTTTTTTCATACTTTTATTCGATAATTCCAGTAAAATTCTTTTGCTTGACACTTATTAATTATTAAGCCATTTTTTGAGAAGAGTATTTAACGTATTATGTATTTTGTGTATCGCTTCGCAGATTCTGAATACGAGGAGGAACAAACACCCAGGTACAGGCCGGACTCATTGGCAAGTCTTTGCAGGGCAACTCGATTTACAGAAGCTGAGCTGAAGAGGATATATCGAGGGTTCAAAGCAGAGTGTCCCACGGGAGTCGTCCGAGAAGAAACCTTCAAGTGCATCTACTCCCAGTTTTTCCCTCAAGGAGGTAAGTCTTCATCGAATCACATCCACGTAACGTATTATAAAGGAAGTTAAAGTGACACCACTCAGGATGTAAACAAGATGGTCTATAAAAGCCATTTTAGTGTTGCCATCTTCTTCGATCATATAAAAACACTTCCTCAATCAATTTTGCATGTCATAGGATGCAAATTTAAATTCTATGGAAATTAGACCCTTTCCATCATACAAATAATCAAGTTTGCATCTTTTCAAATATGTAACATTATTTTCATTATATTCAATTCATGAATTTAGTATGAGCATATTAAAGCATAATGTCGAGCTATTTTGATGCATAACTAGAACATAATATTCGAAACGGGCAATAATTAAACTCATAGACTTTCAAACATCCTCTGCTCGTTTAAGGGAACCCATTTATTTTATAGTAACCGCATTACTGTGAAATTTGTTTCATGAAAGACCGCATTAAATGAATAAATGATTTGTAATACATACAAGGCCTTGAATATCGTTCAGTTTTCAAATTTATTGGTATTTTTGGACTGGGTCTTAAGAACAACTTCCGGATTGAAGGATAAAATTCGGAAAATTTATGTATCATTGGTAAAACCAAATGAAATATAATTCCCGTCAGGAAAGGTGAAGGTGATCGATGAAATGCAATCAGAGAATGCAGATGTGATAGAATATCTCTGCGGTTCTTCCTCGGATCTCGTTATGGTTACCGTGGAAATAAACGCGCATTAAAAGTACGTTTAGGTACATCATCATTTGATTAAAATATAGATATCGGTTACATTTAAGTCCTTTTATCTTAACTCCACCAGCCGATTTATTCTTCGAATCCACGTATAGAAATTCACCGCAGGGACTTAAACTCACTTATCTCCTAATCGTATTAGAAATTTCAGATCATCCGGTTAAATCGCATTGAGGGTATTAAAGATAGGATTACCCATTGAAATGGCATGGCTCTATTATGTTACTTCATTCGATAATTTATTCAATAATCATTGTCGCCGACAACGATGACTATAAATTTAATCCCAAAATTTTAGGAATTATAAATAAATTAATTTCAGTTTAGGATAAAAAAATGGAAAAGAGTACACGTTACAAATATGACATATTTATGATTGATAGAAGCTACAATTTATGATCTTTGGAATAACAGCGTAATTCTTGAAAATATGTTATCGGATCGATACAAGAGTGGATTCTGTAGCGAACAGTTTCACATTTTACAGAGACATTAAAAAGACAGTATAAATTCTCGATTCAGGAATGTAGGAAAAAAACAATATCGGAATTTTTACAAGGGGAAAAAGTTTGGTATTGTAAAGCTATTTGAGCTGAATTCAAGAACTAACTCTACAATTACTCTTTTACCACTTATCGAGTTCTTAAATCATTCATTTTTTTATTTAACGAAAATTTGTTACTCGGAATGTCGACTTTTTAAGAATCTGTTTAATTACGACACATTAACCAACTGAAAGTGTATTTCATAATTTTATCACGAAAACGTTCTGCTCACAAGCCATTAAGCAGAGAGAGAGTAATAAACTTCACGTACGTGCTCTCTCGTTGCATTCGTATAAAAGGATGGGAAAATTTAAAAAAATAAAATGAGAATCCACAAATCCTCGGAAATAGAAAATAATACGTGCACCACATCCGTAAAATTATCGCGCCTCGGTGGCGACGTCATTACGTGTCGTAATTCAGAACGAGATGCAAAAAATGAACTACGATCTGATGACATTGGACATTGGATAATCTATGACGTGAAATGCTGATTACGTGACCTTTTGCTCGAATTTCTTTACCACGAGATGCATTTTCCTTTTCTCTTTATTTAGCAATAAATATGTATTTGAATTAAACGCACTGATATAGCTGTGATGCGATTTCAATTTACGATATAACATCCGCAAACCACCATTGCGACTACTTCCGATATTGGAAGTCACGAAAAGTACATTCCACTGCATTCTATATCGTGAAAATCCAGAGACTACCGTGAAAGGTAATCTTTCACGCTCAGTGAACAGGCACAGTCAACCTTCCGAAGCTATGGCGAAGATGTTTCCTTGAGCTTAACTTTACGTCTTTTCTCTAACGCAACTGATATTTTTCAAATTTCCGAAACTTTAAGAAAATACGTTCCTATCTTAGAAAAGTGGTGTCTCGAAAATCTCGCATACATTTTTGTTGCAAACCTGATTGGCTTTTGAATGACTTGAAGTTGAAAAAAGAACAAAAAAAAACTAAAGGTGCAAAAAAATTTCACGAAAACCTTCCATATCGCTTAAAATTCGTTTAAATCTTTTAAAATTGGTGAAAACCTCTTAAAATTCTCAGAAACTTCTTGAAACTCTTTGAATTCTAGGATAAAATTTAAAGCCCCTTTACATCTTTGAAAATTCATTAAAATTATTAGAAATCTCATTAAATGCCACAAAATCTTTAAAGAATCATAAAAATCTTTGGAAATCGCTTAATATTCCTCGAAATTTCACGAAAACATTAAAAATCGATTAAAATTCGTTGAAATCTCTTAAAGTTTTTAGAAACCTCGAAAATCTTCCTCAAAATTTTAAAACATATCAAATTCCTTAAAATTCCCTATCTTTAAAAAATCTGTTAAAATTTCATGAATTCCGTTCAAATTCCGCGAAATATATCCTGAAATATCTTAAAATTCCATGAAATCTTTTAAAAATCCTAAAAATCTTTAGAACTTCGTAAAAATCACTTGAAAATTGTCAGAATCCATTGAAATTCCTAGAAACCTTCTGAAGCTCTCTAAAAAAGATGATGTAACGAAATGTCTCTAAAATCTCGCATAAATTTTATTATTGTTTCAAATCTGCTCTCTAAATTTGAATCAGCGAAATTTTATTGGTTTTTGAATGACTTGAAGTTGTAAGAAGTAAAATAAATAATCGTGCGCGTGGCGCACGTGTTGGTTTGCTAGTTTTATTAAATTTCCCGAAAATCATGAGATATTTCAGCAAGATGCTATTGTACTAGAATCATAAACCTATATAGTATTGATTTTCCACTCGCTAACTTCGAATGTAACTGATAACTGATATTCCAGTAACTTTTCTCTGGCTTCTCAAAATGACTTTAAAAAATCGCTGGAAATAAAACTGAAGAGCAATTTAAGAAAATATATGTCCCTATAAATTATAAAAAAGAGCAAGTGATTAGGAAGTTTTATACAATATCTTGGAAAATTAAAAAATTAGGGCAATTCTAATGAAGGTGTTTGATAAGCTGCTCAATCTTCTATTCGCCAAGGTAATCTAGGCGCGGATATCATGGGAACATCGCACGTTAATCAACTCTATTTGAAATCCAACCCGTGCTCCACAGTCAGTTCTAAAGATAGGTAATAATAAATTATAATTAAAAACGACAAGTATTTTTGAGAAAAAAGATTTTTATTACCGTCAGCTATAATAATCGTCATTAATATTATTTTAATAGTTACTGAAGGTCTTCTGAGATAATTTCAATGGTTTTTTAATTCAAATGTAAGCAATCTAAAACAAGATTCACTTATGAATGCAAAATTGCACTGTTCCATAATTTTTATTTCTTTGAGAAATTCTGCAAGTCCTGAAAGCTTCTCTAGTGAATGGAACGAAAATTATAAAATACATAGAACATTTCGGTTCATCAATTTTTTACGGGCGACCTTCTTTAGATAAGGTATTAGATATTACATGAAAAATTGTTAGTTTGGATTGGATCGGGCTCAATTTGCATCAAGTTGAACATTGTATTCGTGTTTATGATAGGATCGAGACTCCTGCAGATCTTAAATTATAATTCTAGTATGAGGATGCCAATGGAATTAAACCGGGGACAATGAATACAAATTTGCTGTATGCTTAAGAACGTCTTGTACATGCTCCTTCTAAGCACGTGCTACCCAAATCACACAACACAATTTAGGTCATGCTTAAAATCCCCAAAGGAACCGATCCAGTATTTTCTCGCTCTGCTCGTTCCGGTCGTTCGACTGTACAACTTTTGAATTGAGAATTTTCAAGGATTTTTCAAGAGCATTGTCGAATGAAGAAGCAAAGTAAAGGATGGTTGAATTTAGAGAGTTTATGGTTACTTCGAAAATCTTGAAATCCAACTAGTAACGTAGTTACTGCAAAAGTTTCATCTTTTGAAAATTTCCACCTTAGAAAGTTAATTTTTAGTGATCATTTGGAAGTTTTCAAACATCAGTTGAGAAACTTTTCAGAATAAAAGAGAAAGTAATTAACGGACTTGAAGCATCTAATTAGAGTTGATAATTTAGAGATTCGGCTTTAATTAAAGGGACCACATAAATAACAAACCCGACCCTCTAATTTATTGTCAATTCTACCATTCGCCAGGGAATACTTCCAAATCTTATCCGACTCCTGAAGTCAATTTTTATAAGTATGGAGGCCAGAAAGGGAGACGAAAGATAATTAAGAGAGGAAAGGAAACTTCTTTATAACTTTCTTAATTAATTGTCACCACAAAGTGTTACACTTTTCCACTCTTTTCTCGACCTTTCATTTTCCGAGTGTTAGAGTTTCAGTATAAAATAAATTTTTGTTTTTATGTTACAGCGAACACGAGTCAGTACGCGCACTATGTTTTTAACACTCTGGATCAGGACCATAGCGGACTTTTAAGCTTCGAGGTGAGTTTTTTTTATTCTCAGGAAGATTTCTTCCTTATTATCTTGCCCTTTTTCTTCTCACTTTATTTGCTCCTTGTATCATTAATGTAACTTTCCATAATGCAAAGTATGTCCCTTTGTACGTGAACTCAAACTAAGTACATAATTTATAAACTCTGCTAAAAGTTTCTACTGCCTACGCAAAAAATAAAAAAAAAAAACTAAAGAATACCATTTCAAGGGAACTTTGTTTTTTCTCTAGCAGCTTAAGCTTTTCAAGCTTTTCATTCACCGCAAAAATTTTTTACAAATAAAAAAACTCTCCTACCGTATTTATCTAATTCTTTCTCCCTGTCGTTTTATGCTTTTTAATTTAATTTCTCTATGAATGCATACTTTAATTGATATATATATATATATATTATTCATATACTCAAAGGAATTTTATTATTTTGCAACAAATATAATCTTCAAACAAGTTAGCCAATGATATACAGTACAGCTTTAATAGAATGAAGGAAATTTTCGCACTGCGACCACAATTTTGTATGAAGCGCATTAAATCGTGCTCTAATTATCTAATTAAATAAATCCGCAAGGTAAAATTAGAGGCAGCTAAATTAACACCGCAACAATGACCACACTGGGTAGCCTTCGAGAGTGCGAAACAAATAAGCGCACGAAACTTGAAATACAATGGAAAATAAAGATATACCCTGACACTAAATTTAAAAGCACACTGTTTTACATTGTAGAGATTAGAATCACTTGCAGATGCAAATTTAGAAATTTTTAATTCGATATCTCAATAAATGTAGAATTTTTACTCTTTTTAAACTTAAGGGAACATTAGTCTGACAATTTTAATTTCTTTCTTGCAAAAGACCACTTGATTTCATACATTCAGTTCCTTTTAATGAACCCTGGTATTCCCAAAAGACGTTTTTAAATTATGAAGTTCTATTTGCACTCTGTATGATAAAATTAAAAGTTTAAGAGAAAGCGGAACATTTTGTAAACCCACTTAAAACATATATGCCAGTGAAATAAAACGAATGTCAAAAGAGGTCAACACAAAATAGCGACTCATTTTATTTTTAAAGACTTCGCGCAAGAGATGTGCAATTTTTTTAAACCCTTTTACGTTAAAAATTCTATTGGCACTCGTGTTATGCCATAAAAAAAGTTGCTCGAGAAATTGGATGGTACTTTCCAATTTACGGCATCAATATAAAACTAGTATTTCCTAACGCCATCCCGAATGACAATCTAGGAAAAAGAACTAAGGGCCCAATTTCGTATGATTTTTTCATGCGAAGAATGTTATATAAAGTATGACAGTAAAAAAACCAATAAATACATAAACTGCAAATTATAGATATTTTAAAGAATGCAATATCCACATAGAGAGTGAAATCAATACTGGAATATGTCCATACAGTTATAGTAATCGTAAATCCAGATGGTCCATAATGCTATGTTAATGAACGAGTATCATTTTTCTCTGGCAGAAACATGTGACGCAAATTTTCCACGTATAGCAAAATTTGAAGCTTTATCCAATATAATCGCCACGTGGTGGCAGTAAACTGCCAGTGACCGTATTAAAACACATTTCCCGAAAGCAGAGAATTGCTCTCCCAAATAGATTTTATTTTACGTCCACTAAAAAACATCAATAATTATCCAGATCATCAACATATGATCATTTGTTCGTTTCTTCATATTTTAATTTTATAAACATAAATACTTATTTTCTCCTTTATATAAAAGGACGTTTCAAATTAAATTTATTCCTTGATATCCAATTAGAATTTCATCTCCTCGATCATCGAACAACATCCAAGATTAAATGTACGTTAATATCCAAAATAGATTGACAGCTATTCATGCAGATATGATTATTCTGCGCACATGTTCTGTTGATGAGAATCATAATCGAACCGAATTTCCCAAAATTATAGCGATTATGGACATAAATTACAAATCGATAATAATTAACAAGAATAATTAAATCTATAGATTGAACTATTTTTTGCACATGTAAATGGATGAAAAATTAAATATTAGCAGTGATTTGGAAGAAAGTGAGAAGACAGTGTGAGACATTTAAAACGGGTGAACAAGAAAAAGAGCTCTGTGGATAATTACGACGTAACGTAATTATCTCTCAAGGCTTGAGGGAGACTGGGGATTGTACTTTGTATAATTATACAAGCCGTACCGCGCATTGCCTTCAGCCCGCGGGAGGTAGAACTCTTTTTAATCCGCGATAAGGTTTGTGCATTAACTTTTAGCATCCACTCCAGTTTAATTAGGCTCTGCCTTATGACTTTTTCTCACGATAACATTCCAATATTTTAATTGGTATCGAACTAATAGACACACCTGTTGAACCTCGCGTGTAAAACTGTTGACACTGACGTAACAGAAGATAAAGTTGAAAAATATTTTACAAAAAGTGAAACGAAATTTCATATACTTATTTCGTTTATTTGGGAATGTTTCAGTTATTATATTCCTTTTTAAATAATTGAATTCAAAATCAGCTCTTACCAGCACTTACAAAATTAATACCGCAGAGAATTAATGCGGAGAGATCCACTAATAAGGTTGAACTTCGTGCTCGTGATAAATTACCTCACGTAAGTTCTTAAAGCTCATAAATTATAACTCTATACGACCTCTTCAACGGACAAACATTCTAACACTTGATTGCGAATATTATCACATTATAAAATTTATTATTTATGATTAATAATATTATTATTAATATTTATGTTTAATATTAATCTCTACCATTGGAAATGCAGTCGTTGGCAAGTTTATAATTGCATCGCGGCACTCAAGGTGGAAAACTTCAATCACAGCATGCTTGAGTGAAGATTCCATCTTCTTCAACTTAAAATATTTACCCAACATTCTAAATATCATAAAATAGTATGCTTTCTATTATCAAATAAGTATTAGCTGTATTATATTCTCTCCTAAACGCATTCTTAATTGAGGCAAACAATGTTTATTTGTTTAAGATATTTGCAGATCATTTTACATGCGCATAACTTACATGAATTTACATCCTAATTTGCATAAATTCATACCTTGATTTGAATACAAAGTTAGTGTCAATAATGAACAATAATGAACACTGTTTATAAACTATTATAAATTATTTTTCTTGAAACCATTTCGTATATAAATGGAACCATTTCACATGCTCTCTTTCAAGAATCATTCCGGAATGCAGAATATCTTGCGCAATGTGCGTTTATGTAAAACGATTTTTTTATGCGTTCTAAAGCCTTTCAAATGACCATTACATGAGTTTTTATTTTCGAAGCAGTATTCCAGCGCTTCAGGCAATTATAAAATCTAAGAAAAGATGAGTTTCAGAAATAAAGGTTGTAAATAATATTAAAGTAATAAGTTGCTTCATTTTGGATTATGGTATACCTGCAGGTGTGTCAACAAATTAAAGTTGGAACGCAAATGTTACAATTTAGCAACCACAAATACCCGGATAAGTTTACATTTCTCTAATAGTAAATACAAGCGGTGGTCCGGATAAACAAATATCTGCTATTGATTCAGGTCGCCGTGATTATTTCAAGAGGTGTGGAGTGAGTGCTTTGTTTGCAACTTTATCCGAAGAGACCTAGAAGAGAATCGAGAATGCTATGTACGCGTTGATATTTCTAGAGGCTTTTGTAGTCTCGATGACAATCGTGAAATTCGATTAAATGACAATATCCTATGAGCCAAGCGATAAGCTTTAAAATCCACGCAAATTGAAAGCTTTTATTAAACGTATTACTTCGTACAATTGATTCTTTGCATTTAAACTTCATTCACAATTTTATAGACCACATACATATACATATTACATACAATATACCTATATTTTATTTACGGTTTTCGCCACCTAATTAGGATAAAGAAAGATTTAAAGGAATTCTGTGAAAACTTTCCTTATATCGAACAGAAATCACCGAACTGAATACGAATCTACAATTGGCGTTGAGGAAAAATTTATCGAGAGAAGAAGTTTCCTTCAACTGCACTGCTGGTGTTCACAGAATAAGTGTCGAACTTCCTGCTGTGAGGTCAAGTCCGTAAAAAAGTCCTAGTCTGTAAATCAAATCACGAGCGTACAAACCCAGTAGAATATTTGTGAACTTAAGGACAGTATACACGAGAATGCTCTTTCATCCTTTGGCCCAGATACCATCTAAACCCGCAGTCCCATGCAAATCACAGACTCATCCTAGACTGTTAGTTCTGTGCGATTTACGACTGTTTGCCATTGCCGAAGCATAGCTTTTAAGCGCACATAAAGCACCACTCTCATTAAGTGATATGCAACAGATTTGACTTCCGCAATTTACATCACTTTCAAAGTTTATTAAAAAATTTGCATAATCGAGACAACAAATCTTAAAACACATATTGAGGCGCCGAGACCTGAACCTGACTTAAATCTCATTGACAAGCACATTACAGGAAAAATTCAGTGTTGAATAAGTTTGCCCTCTTCTTGCCGAGTTTGAGTTCAGCAGAAAACAACTCACGTAAACGAATTTAGGTCGTAAACCAGAAACGACCTATGAAGTATGAACTAAACTAAAATAGCGACCTGACCACTGAGGAAACAAGAAGAGGGCAAAGAGGTTGAAGAGCGGTTTTTGAAAACCAGAAGCTTCGTGTCAAATAACGCTAAAAGGTATCTTGTGATAGAGTTTCTACTTTATGGTACCCACTTTTTAATATCATACTCCTCTGAGAATAGTGCAAAGACCCTTAAACAAACATCTCACTTTTATTGCTTTAGCAGAGGAGGTAGAAAGAATGTAATAAAACGCACACAACTTCGAAGAATATGTATAGTTTCTCCCATCCGCACAAGAGTATCTGCAAAATTGTTCACTCTAAAAAGTGAGTAATATCCAGAAGATTTTTTTTCTTTCAATTGCTTCGTCAACCTGAATTTTTTTATGATACCAAACTTCAGATTAAAAAGTAATTGTGAAAGCAATTAGTAAAAGACTTGGCACTAATTCAATGGAAACTTTTGCAAGTTAAAGATTTAATAAAAGATTAATAAGATTTAGACATAAATCGGTAGTCCTTAGCTCAAATGTTTCACTGCAACACAAATAGACCCTTTACTGACTTGAAACAACCTCAAGCTAGTTCACAGGTTACCATAAGCTTGCATAACTCGCCAGCTTCCGATCGACGATCCAAAGTTCATTGGTCAGCCAACCTCATTCTACATCCAACAAGTCAACCCAGATTTCGTTCCTGAGCCTTGATACACACATCACTGAATCCGAAACATTCACAAATTTGTGAATCAAGAGAACATTTTACATTTTAACTTTGAATTAAGATATATTATATGATAAGATATATTCTAATTCGACGCGAAATTTTTTGATTGTTGCATAAACAGTATTTTAAAATATACAATGGCTTGTTAAGCTCTTAAGGGAAATAGGAGTGAATTAATTCGAGTTTTAGTTCAGAAAGAACGAAAAAATAAGAGGGAAGGAGGTTCTCGATGTGTGAAGACCGTAAATGGAAAGACGAGGGAACTTTGTATCCCGGATGTAAGTAAGATTAAGCGTTGCTGGTGCGATATCCGTGGCTTAGTGGTTCTACTGAAATTTATACAACATCCGACACTTTCGCATGTGGACCTTTCCGCACACCATTTCACCACTTCCTTAACCTTCTTTCCGAATACAAGCTAGAAACCCTAGAAACCTCGTATCTTACACAAAGTGAATAAGACAAGAGAGTTTTCTAAAATACTCAACCTACTTTCAAGTTACATATATTATATTCCTTATTCCTTGATTAGATACAAAGATACTCTATTTTGACGAACTATCGTGACATTTTGCGAAAAATATACATGTTTTTTCATTGAGTTCGTATAAACCCCTTTATCTTCTTTTGAAAAACTAGTAAACCAAAACGCGCGCTGAACGCGCGATTATTTTGTTTTCCTATAGGAATTTCAATGGATTTTGACAATTTTCAAGTGATTTTTTACAAAGTTGTAAAGATTTTTAGGATTTTTAAAAGATTTCGTGGAATTTTAAGAGATTTCTAAAGGTTTCGTTCTTGTAATTATAAAAGTAGTGGTGAATTAGGTAAACTCTCAAACTACTCAGTTCATAAATGTAAACTCAATAATGCAATGCCGGTAAAACCGGTAGATATGTTATTCCTGAATGTGTACACTGTACTCACGTTGAAGTAAAGTACTTGAAGTTATATAAGCTTAGAAACACACAGGGAACACACGTTCAGGCATATAATATGTCAAGAGCTACAGCAAAGGGAATCCTTGGAGGTAGGCTTCTCAATTCACCCTCGAGGATCATTATGGAAATTCCTTCAGTTTCAGGACAGTTCGTGTCTCTCTATTTGGATTAGATACAGAATTCCGGGTCACGCACTGGGATTCAGCTGACGAACTTCGAAACGACTGTCGTCAACTCATAAGTTTTCACTTTATCAAAATATTGAAGAAAAGTTAGCTTTAATTTCTGTGAACCCCCTCATAATATATAAAATCATGAAAATTGATTTTTTCAGACGATTAACTTGGTAAATAGCCCTAAAAACTCAGATAACACTGATGCATTCATTCAAATTTTAAAAATCAGCACATCGAGTAGATAGAACACATATCCGACTCATTCTCTCCATTAATTTTTATTTCTAAATCCCTGGAATGCATAAAAGTTTCTATCAGAGCTTTCTTGAGCTCTATTAGAGCTTTGAACGAGTTCTTGTGCAAAGCATTCTGCTCTGAAATCGAATTACTAAATTATTGACACACGTGAGCATACCATTCATGAAAGTCATTTAGTTCAAATCGATTTTAAACGTTTCTAGTTTTTCTTTTTCATGCTAAAAGCTTGAATGACAAGTTCATTAATTCTGCAATTGAAGTTCTGGAAAAAAAGTTAATCTCTCCTCTGCAGAGACTCGACTTTGACGATTACTGTGGAGATTGTCGAGAATGGCAAACTAGATGATTTAAGATAGTTATAGGTAAATTGATGGCACAAAGCTTTTGACTCTGATAACAGGTACACCTACGTAGATTCTCTCAGGGGCTAATATCAGTGAAATAGCTTCAGGATGGATAAAATTTTGGTACAAAATATCAAATATTTCATGCCCCAATAATCCTATCTTAAAAAAGTGGTGTCACGAAATCTCTCGAAAATCTCGCATACATTGTTGTTGCAAACCTGATTGGCTTTTGAATGACTTGAACCCCCATTTAATATCCTGATATCGTATCAAGTATACATCATGCATCAACGACAATATAAAAAAATATTTTTAAGTGCAAATTTATGTATTTTCGGTTTATAGTTTAAATCCACTTTTTTTCACGCAGAAACTAGTAAATCTAAGGCTTTTGTCAAATGCAGAGCTTCCTGGCAATTCGTAGAAAAAATTTCGTACGTTTTACGAGATATGCAAAGTTTTATGACTTTCTAAGACTGTCTTGTGCCTCCAGCAGACTTTGAGAAATGTGTCTCTATATTATAAGTTAAGAAAAAAACTTTTATTGTTTGAGGCCAAGGGCATGAAAAATAGGATGGATAAGTGAATAATTAAATTTAAAAGATAAAGAGTACAAAAAAAGTTAAAAACTTTAAATAGATAAATATATAAAATAAAGTAATCAAATTGCGGAAATTGTAAATATTTGTTCGTACTAAAGTCAAGTGCAAACAGGAAACGACAGATGCGTCACGTAACTACAAGCTCTTAGATCGTTTAGAGCTTCTGCAATTTTACGAGCAATCACGAGGGTAATTCCTAAGTTGACATTCGTGGACTAAGTTTGACATTAAACTCCGCGCTGCCTCGCATCCTTAATTAGTCCCGTAATCAAACATATAACTCTCTCTAGTGATAAGATGATAAAATGAACATCTGCACGAATTTTCGCCTCCTTCCTAAAATAAATTCTATAAAAGAAAATTCGCCACGGAAAAAAGAAAATAACTGAGTTTACCATTTAAAATAGTTAACATGCGCTCTGAACGCAGTTTTCCTGGAATTTAGTAACTTTTACTAAAATTGTAACTTTTGCAATGAAAAAACAGGGTTTGCAAATTTCTTAGCAAAAATTACAATTTTAAATAGTAAAACCTACTAAATTCCTGGAAAAATGCGTTCAAAGCGCATGTTCACTATTTTAAATGGTAAATTCAGCCATTTTCTTTTTTCCGTGCGCCTCCCTTTTGAAAATAAAAATATAAATTGTGTTGTTGTTTTTCTGTGTTGCAGGATTTCGTTACGGGTCTTAGCATACTATCCCGAGGATCGATGGACGAAAAACTGAGGTGGACATTTTCGTTATATGACATCAATGGCGATGGATGTATCACGAGGGAAGAAATGACGGATATTGTTACTGCAGTCTACGAGCTGATGGGCAAATTTGCTGATCCAAATCTAAATCATGACGGCATTCGTGAAAAAGTAGATAGAATGTTTCTGGTAAGTAATAATCCCTATCATTTTTACGCACTTTTTTTATATTATTCATTTTTATTCGTAAAGTTTTATTACTAATGTTGATTCTTTTCATTGCTTCCTAACTTGAATACAACTTTCGAAAATAGATTTCGAATTTCTCTTCTCCTATCTTAGGTATTATTAGTAGAACAAATAAGTCTATTTTACGACTTTGCTTGCCTGGGATAACATACGAGATCGAATAAAGCCTGAAGAGGAAACGAATAGCACGTGATGAGAATTTCGGATGTGTAAACCGAAGCAAAAATCAATTCTGAGTAAATTCTAGAAAATCTGAAACATTCGGCTAATTCTCATTTTTCCTTCCTTTATACTGTGCTAATAAAATCAAAAATAAAACTTTTTAAACATCTTTAGGAGAATGTGAACCGGAATAAGTAGTACAAGTCGTGCTTTAGTCAGACATCTTTGAGAATCAGTTAGACAAGGAGAATCTAATAAAAGTTGTACACTTATAATTTGGGTTTATTTTTAATTAAACACTTAAAGGATAAATTTACAAGGGTAATCGATTGTGAATTATTAATTTAACGAATTATTTTAACGAAGTAGTTCGAATTTAATAGAACTTTAAATGCTCAAATATCGGATGTTCTAATTATGTACCTATAGTAATAATTGATTCTGAACAAGAGATAATGAAAAGCAGACACGGCGAATTTCCAGAGGAAACTATAATTACCAAGTTATCGTTCTAGAATAATTACACATATAGGACCGTGTTAATCTGCCTCACCCCCATTTGATTCACATTGGCAAACATCAATATCGTCGCCTTCGTCTAACTCAACCAATGTTCAGAACGTTGATTAAATCGCTTGAAATGAGAAAAAACATCTATTAAAACCAATTTTAAAAATTTAATTTTATCTGCTTAGAGGAGAAGATTCAAATGCAAGAAATTGATCGATTAGAGAAAAAAAAACATAAAAATTTCATTGGATAAATATTTAGAATAGAGAATTGAAATCATAAATAAAGGGACACTAGTTTTCCGGGCATTTTTAAAGTACCAGTGTCCTAAAAAGTGTACATCGATAAATCTCCTTTGACCCAAGATGTCTTAAAACACAAACTTGCTGGAACATAAGTAAGGAGGCTGGGTGCAGTTTGTGCACTATTTCCGAGTGGAACAGTAATAGCAAGTGTTTGGCCAAAAGTATCTCCACTTTCCTTCGAAAAAGTTGCAAAAAAGAGCAGATGGAAGAAACAAGAACTTCTTTTGTCGAGCTCACATGCGCCAGCTGACATCGGACATGATGCGACAGTCTTTTTTGGCCGAAAAGAGAATCAAAATGATTCCATCTCTCTCCTTGTAATAAAAGAATTAAAGAACGAATTCATTAATATTTCGTCAATTAATATTTATAATTATGAAATAGTTGCACATATGTAATTCCTTGACGTATATGAACACGAAAATCAAGTTGTAAATTGTAGATTTAGGGTAACCAAAGCTGGAAGGGTAAATCTCTTGTTTGCGGTTTCCGATTTCAAACTCGGTCTGTATGGAAGTTAACATTAGATCCTAATTCTTGAACCGAGAGACTTAATATTATTTAAAATAACTAACCTGTTTTGGAGATATGCTCAGAATGGTAATTGTGTCTACTTCTTGATTATCTAAATATCCCAAGGGACTTTAACAAGACGCACAAAATCGAGTTGAAAGACAAAGTTTGTTACGGTTACGGAGTTTTGACTCCTTCCGTTTCCTTGAAGATCAAAATTTTCGAGACCTGCGGGTATTGCGCTAAAGATAAAGCAGAGATTAACCACTAACCAGTAGATATACGTCGCTTTTAGGGCATCGCTAATTAGCTTTCTGATTAAACTTTAAACTTAATTGGCATCTAACCTGCGGGGAAAATTTCAGGAAAATGTTTCAGCTACTTAAAATTAAATTGTTATTATCATATCATGAGAATTATGAATTTTAGATTTTACTGAATCTAAAATCAAACAATTATATTTGAATTTTGATTATAAATCATGTATATGGAGCTATTATACCAACTATAATCTGCCTCATTGGACTTATTAACATATCAAATGTAGGATTAAGTTCACCAAAACCATTCCAATAATTCATGCTCATAAATTATCGTCCTCGTAAATTATGGTTCTCATAAATGACTTTTATATACATATATGTATATATATAATATATATATATATATATATAATATTTTGTATATAAACAACGTTACTAAAACGTGATTCAAATTTAGGTACTTAAAACTCCCCAGTGAATTCACTTTCAGAAAATTTAAACGCAACCTGATTATATTCTGACTGCATAAATCAATTTTTCAGCGTTGAGATTCCTTCCGCAGGTCGGCCAAGTTTTTAATTTTTCCTATTTTTTTTCAAACTTTACGCAAATCACGTTTGATCGGCTTTAACTTGAATTATCGACATTTCTTTATACCCTCTCTAAAAAAGCGACCCTCTTTTTTACGTTTATGTAGTTTTTATTACAATGTAAACATCAAAGGTTGTTTATCGCTGATTTATGACCAAGTGAAATAAATTGAATTATTTTACTTTTCCATCTCTTCCCATCCATATATTTTCAAATCCCCTGTAAGACCCGGCTTAACTGCGTCAAAGTGATCGCACAAAAGAAACCATATCGAATACATTTTATATCCTCTTTGAGGATAAATACATTTGGACTATTTTTATTGAAAATTTTCAAAATATTTTTTATTCTACATCATTTATATATGTGATTAAAATTAAACAAAAAGTTTGATCTTCTGTTTGATTTTATGGTAAATATAAATGATAATGGATATAAGAGTTAGACTAATACTTTATCACTGTCAGCATTTTTTTCAAGAACAGCAAAAAATTCCCTAGACTAGACTCTGACCTTCACCAAAGTGACTTAGGTCAAATAACACGTAATCTAATGCGTCTTGCTTTTTCGATCCAAGAACCTGCTGATTAAACTGTCTTAATTTTAAATAAAAATTATAATTAAATCAGGATTAAACAATATTAATGTGCCAAAAATATTTTTAAAGACAAACTCATGTAATAAAAGAAAATTTAAATACAATTACAAAAATATAAATACGAAACAGAGTATAAAATGAAATGAAATTACCTTCAGCAGTAAAACTAAATGATGAAAACATGAAAGCAACTTCTTAATGAAGAATCTCTTCAAATGGAAAGTTTAATAACATTAATTGAGCATATGTGGTATCCATAGAAAGTATAGTGTACTCTTTCAGGCATCAATATTCATCAACTTTTTCCCAATTATAAAAGCAAAACTGTTCACGATGCAAACGATCAATCACTACTAATTAATCAGTTTTAGTGCCAGCTCGAGCTAAAACATGCGCAACCACAATATAAAACGAAAAAGGTATTGATATGTGTGCTTATATGGGCTTTAATTAAAACCAAGTAGAACGATTCACGACAATCTGGCTCATTTGCTCTGGACGTTTATTACAATTTTCAACATTTATTGTTTAATCAAACTTATTTATGTAATAATCGTTTTTGTCGACAAAATCTTTGACAGCAAGCTTTAATAAAAGTAATCACAGCAATTACGGCAAATTGACTGGAATTCATATTTTCTTTAATATTCACTTCTATAAACTAAACAGCATAAGTAAACAGCTCATACAAGTATATTTTATATTTATAATCGAATTATAGACTTCTACAATTCGATTTTTAAATGATATTATACTATTTAAAATTTTACCAGTAGTACATGTCATTAATCGACCAGCCAGTGGGTCCAGTAGTAAAAGTCCGTGCTTAGTCAGACATTAATTCTGAAATTCGTGGATTTGAATGAATGCATCGACGTTTTATAAAAACTTAAATGAAATCAGTGGAATTAAACAGCACCTACAAGTATTTCATAAATCCACAAGTCGTTTTTGAAATTATGTAGGTTTTTTTTAACACTTTATCAGTAGTATAGGTCATTGTATGGTCAGCAAGTGGATTCAGTAGTAAAACACTATGTTTAATCAGACAGAAATTCTGAAATTCGTGCATTTTAATTAATACATTGACGTTTTATAAAAACTTGAATGAAATTAGTGGAATTAAACAGCACCTACAAGTATATTTCATAAATCCACAAGTCGTTTGTGAAATTAGGTTTTCAACACTTTATCAGTAGTACAGGTCATTGTATGGTCAGCCAGTGGATTCAGTAGTAAAACACTATGTTTAATCAGACAAAAATTCTGAAATTCGTGGATTTGAATGAATGCATCGACGTTTTATAAAAACTTGAATGAAATTAGTGGAATTAAACAGCACCTACAAGTATTTCATAAATCCACAAGTCGTTTTTGAAATTATGTAGGTTTTTTTTAACACTTTATCAGTAGTATAGGTCATTGTATGGTCAGC
>CAJFCP010000089.1:983127-1059900 GCA_904066005.1 Synergus itoensis
CAGTGGATTCAGTAGTAAAACACTATGTTTAATCAGACAGAAATTCTGAAACTCGTGCATTTTAATTAATACATTGACGTTTTATAAAAACACGAATGAAATTTGTAAAACATCTCGATCAAAGAGTCACACAACCAAATTAATACTTTCATTGTTGATTACTTGATTGAGGTGTTGATTGAACGCTTGAAGGTTAATTGAAATCACACTTTACAGGCAACGGTCCTCCATGTCTAATCAAAATAGAATATTAACAATCTGCGTGCCATATGTCCAGCATTTTTCTGAACGTGTGAAAATTATAATATTCAAAACATTCAAAAATAATAATATTCTTCATTCAAAACATGTTTTGAGTTTTAAAATGCCTGCTGAAGCTGCAATTGTTTGTAATAAAAGTAAAAAAAATCTGTTTTAGAAAATGGATGGAAACAAGGATGGTGTGGTGACACTTTCGGAATTCCTGGAAGCTTGTCGTGCAGATCCTGACATTTCGACCAACATAGCAGCCTTTGACACAGCCTTCTGACACTCGATGCGACAACTTTCGACGCCCTGGACCTGAAAATGCAAGCAGAAATTTTCTGCAAGCAGAAATGATTCAGCATTCACATTTTACTTCTTGAACTTGAAGGAAAATGTGCACCAAGAAGTTCTTGTGTGACGATTTACGTCGCCCTGGAGAATGGATCGATTAACCGAAAAATACCGTCTCGCGAAAATAGTCGTACCAATGGTAAGAGAAGAGAAAAGGAGAGGAGTAAAAGCAAAAGCAAGCAAAAGTGCAGAAACAGAAATTGTAGAAGCTCAATTGTCGACACCTGCTCTGATTCCCGCGCAAAAAAGTTTGAAGCTAGAAAGGATCTCCCTGAAAAGAAAAACTAAGATACAATTCAGCGGAATCAATTTTTCATGATAAAAGATATATATAGATGTTGGAAAAATGTTTCAGGTTTAAAGCTCTTCTTTGAAAAAGAAAAGCAAAGTTGTTCAAGAGCAAAATATAAAATTTATCGATACATACGACGAAATTACTAATATATTGTTGTAAAGTTGCAAAAAAATATGAATTTCATCTGTAACATATGGTGCCAAACGATTGCATTTTGCTGAAATTTAAGAAAAGAATAATTTCAGGAACATTTTAAACTAGTAGTAGCAAAGTGAAAGCGCAGAGACTGAATATTTGCACGCTGATATAGATATTTTATTAATACTCATAAAAGGCGAATATTCATTTCGTGATATTTACTGACAATGAAATTCATTCACAGGCTTTGCGATTCACTTTGCGATTCACTGGTTCGTATAACAGATTGATAAAAAAAGGTGTCGATGTAGAAATAACATTTCAAAAAATAACTTATACACAATGCTCAGTCAACTATTATTTAAAAAATTGTATAAAAAATATTTTGAAAAGTTAAAATCACTCTTTTTTTCTCTTCAAGCCCGTTGCTTGCATCACTTAATTAAAAGAAAAATGAACAATTCTTGTTGATTAAGATTTCCTTCATTAAAATTCTTTTATATTATAACAATCAGTTAAACTTCAATCCAATTTGTATAGACACAAAGGAATATATAAATAGTTATATTCTCTGACGTAAGTGAGAATATATGCGCGTATTCGAATGATTCGTGTAGAATATTATGATTTTCAATTAAATTCTCATTTAGGAGCTTCGAAAGCCGACGAAGAGTTTTTGAATCGTTGTATCTAGTAAGTAAGCGTGTAAATGTAAGCGATGAAAAGTATATTTATTTTTGTGACAGATAGGGCACACTAAACTTAGTCTTAAAAATGCGCTGCTAACAAAAGAAACGAAGCGAAATTATTGTTCACACAACAATAAACAAAATTTGGTTTCTTGATGCAAGACGTACAATGAAAATAACTTTTCACCACTGCCTAACTTCTGGTTATACTTGTAAATAATAAATACGTCTACAGAATTATTCTTTAACTTTTAAAAAATTTCGGAAAAATTTAAAAGACCTCTACAAGAATTGGTAAAAATAAAATGGTGAAAAAAGTGAAAATTTTGAGATTTCAATTTTTAGCAGCGTTCATAGTACATAATGTGTAAATTTAAAGTATAAATTGAGACAAACATCGAATGTTGTCTCATAAAATCGATCACTACCGCATGTCTTTGAAGTTACTCCGTAATAAATGTATAAAGAGGAAGGAAAAAGGAACCACTATTAAGAAATTTTCGAGTTCACCTCGAGATTAACCAGTACCTATCGTACCTATATTCCGAATGAAGAAAGACTAAGGTATTACTACTCTTAAAAAACACTATCTGCCCAATGCAACTTATCTTTAGTATATCTGTAGCGTCAGTAAGCTGTAATGTCTTTGGTAGCTAGCTGTTTCCAACTCATGCTACTACAACACCGGAAGTTAATCCACTTAAATTGTTCTACGTACTTTAACTATCTCTTAAGACTGTGTCGAGTTCCAAATTGATGAATTAGTATCAATTTTTCAAAAATAAATCCATCATCCCAAAATTGAGACATCAATGTACAAACAAAAAATTAACAATTTTAATTGTAGTTAAAAATAATTATAGTTAAAAATATAACGTGAGGTGGGAGAACGGAATAGTGGAAATTCTTAATCAACGTTCGACTCGACAACCTGAATTTTTTTAATCAATTTCTTTCCAAATGAATATATAGGAATTTTTAACAGTTGAAGACTGATTGCATTCAAAGTAGTTTTTACAATCTCGATGTCTCAATTCTGAGTGGATTTACTTTCCTTGACCTTTTCAAAAACTTTAGAGATTTATATGAAATGCATTATAGTTCTGAAAGCAGGCTTTAACGCACCTTCTGAATACCTCGTTTGCATCTTAATCTGTTTTTTGCTCGTATAGTTCAAACTTGAGTTTGGTTCGCGCCGGTCTCTGTATATTTAAAGCTGATGTGTCGAGAAATCACGACATCCGCAAACTTTTGTCAAACTTGTTTCCTAGAAGATAACACGAATACATTTCATGGAAGAATCGAATCAAAAACTTTTGGCTTTTCCTCTCTCTATTTATGTTGTATCTTTCAGAGGCTTCTGTCTTTATAGTTAAGATCTTGTCTAGATGAAAATTCTTAGCATACCACGCAACTAATTACAGCGCAGAACAAGGAGACGAACAGAGTCGAGCTAATTTGATCTAAAATCAGTGTTTTAAAGATGATAAATCCTCATTTTTTTTTAATTTTGATTAATTATTGTATATTTTATTTATATTACCGTTTTAATTATTTATCTCTTAGACACCATGATAAATTTTTTATCGGTGATACAGGGTAGGAATCTAGTTAAAAAAAAATTAAAGCTAATAACAAGGCACAGTTACAGAACAATTTTTGTTATAGAACAATTACTAGGTTGTAACAGTAATAAATTATTAATTAAATACTAGTAAATTTCATCTTCAAAACAAGATTTTTGATCGATTTAACTCGATTGGAAAATTATAAGCAGGAATAAACCAAACTCATTGAAAAACTGCTTAATAATGGTAAACAGAATTTTGATCGGGCTGTGCTTGTAATGGCTGACAGATGGTCCAATCATAGTCTACGTATGTAAGAGAATTATATAGTTGAAATAAATAATAACAATAATACCTCACGGCGTTTGAGAACTACAGGGACTCTAAAACGAAATCCCTGATAAAAATCAATCTCTCCATTTATATTAAAAAATTAAATAAGTTGAGAACGTGAAAAAGGGCCTATAAAACCATGTATAAAACGGCGAAAAGATTCCCTGAGAACTCAGAAGCCGTTCGGTTAACACGAGTTAAAAGCGCAAATTGATATATGACGTTAAATATGATGGATTTTAAACGATGATAAATATTCACATCGCGATATATTTTCGATGTAAATGAATAATATATGTATACATCCCCGATAAGACTACGTATCTAATAGTTTTAACAACTCGTCCAGGCCGCAATGGAAACGGGATTTGCCGGTAAAGCCATTTACATTGTTTAATTGCAAATATTGTGATAAAAATTGGTATCATTATTCTCGTATCATTATCCCTTCCTTGAAAAATGAAATACACTTTTAATCTTTCCCGGGAAAAATCGTTTCCGTGAACCGTTCAACGGGTGTATAAACAAGTAATTGTTTGGGTGTTGGTTGTTAAATGTTAGATTAGTCAAACAAGATTCGAAATCTGATTGGAATCAACGCTCATTTTACGTATTGTTGATCCTTTTACGTTTTTCGAAATTTATAAAAAAGTAGATCCAAATTATATAAGAAATATATATTTATTTTTAAAAATCTTTAACATATTTTAAAATTTTCTTCACTCAAATAAAAAAAAAACTTATTTATTCTTGGCTTCTTAATAACTTTTGATTATATCAACTACCTGTGAATATTATTCTTGATAGCTGACCCAATAAAGTCCAATCTTTGGCCTCAACTCGATTACCGAATTAAAGAGAAAGAGTATCCCACTGTATTTTCTTTAAATGAGAGATATAATAATTGTTTTCTTCTTTGAGAAAAGAAAAACAGATCAAATATATTTTTTGCTATTATTATAATTTAAAACCGTACAAAAATCTTCCTCGAAATACAATAAACAATGTCTTTTAGGGACATTTTGTGAATTCCCGAAGTCCTGAGTCCACTGTTGTGGTAGAGAGAGAGAGAGAAAGAGAGAATATATTAATGCCATGTTGTCAAGTGTCATTGTATCAATAATAGTATATCAACTACAATGGAAATAGATTATACATATACAAATCAATATTAAATTATTACATTATTTGTCAAACGTAAAATTAAAATTATAAAACGAGCAGGTGCAATGTAATTCATCGAATGTACTACAAAGTATCGTTTATATAGTCACAAAGAGATGAACTAATTCTCTGTGCTTTACTGTAAAATAACTTTCAATTTCAATTTCTCTGTGAATTAGGAAGATTGAACTAATTTAAATATTCCAAGTCGTTGAATATTCCAAAGTCAGAGATATACTAAATGATTTACTAAACGACTTTCACTATATAAATCAGTTAAATCTAACTAATTCATATTTACTATTGCTTTCAGAAACTATACTACTCTTTCAATCTGAATTAGTAAAAAATTATTAATTAAATAGAGCCGATTTCTTAACTAATTCACATTAGTCGGCACTTTTACTATCGATTAGTTAAAAACTATTAATTCATTATTAAATGAATTAGTAGTTCTAAAAATGCTTACTGAAGTGAATTAGTAAACGAATTGGCACTATTTCATTCGTAACTTCTTTCTAATTCAGATTGAAAGAGTATCCTTCCCACTTAGAATAAAAATATCGTCGCTGACAAGATTAATTTAATAAAACTTTAGAATCTATCTTTCAAAATTACCCGGAGGTTTTAAATGGCACGAAAAATAAAAATGGATTTTGTTTTTTACCGCTTCAAATTTTAAAACTAATAAATATTAAATTTAATGGAATTACTTAACTTAATTAACTTTAGTATCCAATCTGCCCTCTGAACATAACTTTTTTTATATTGTTTTAAAATATTATGAAAAAAATAAAACGTCCGTAAATATTGTGCCATTAAACCAGCCAATAAAATAACTTTAGCTGCAGAAAAAAATGTATAGATACAATTTGCAACCTAAAGTGAACATTCTGAAGTGGAAGCGATATAATAAGTTAGCAAACCTTGCTATTGCGTAAAATATGTATATTTCTTTATGAATAAGCAGCTGAATTTATTTGAATTATTTTAGCAATGTTTCTGTGTAGTTTTTTTTTAGCATTGCAGTCACTGCCGCCGCTTGTCGCCTGTCGCAACGAAATTTGCTTCTATGCTTCGTCGTCTAATTAAAAATGCCTCCTTGACGCGAGGGTATATCATATCAGCATTATATATTATACATAGTAATTTTGATAAGTTTAAGAAATCGAAAAATAACTCGATTAAATTACTTTACCGTATGAGTGAAAAGTCTCGTATACTCTCGCGATTGTTAAATAAATCCATTCAAAATCGTCTTAGTTTATGCCGAAGTCTAGCCTTGATTATTGTCATTAATCTCACAATTATAACGGATTCATTACTGTATCATACGTGCGATTATGTAACTGTTTTATAAATAAAGAGATAATCCATGTTTGCTAGTCTACTTCATTTCTTTCATATTAAGTAATTTCATTCCTATTAAGTGAATGTTAAGTGTATAAATTCTGATTATTCAAAATTTGTTTGTTATATGCTTTTAATATGTTTTTAATGTTCTTTTGATGCCAAATACAATTTTTAATTCTGTATTCTCAACTTTTAAGAAGAAAAAAGAGAAATGACTAGAAACACTATTTAAGATCATTCGAAGTCTGTAAATCTATGTCGGATATCAATAAAAAGTCAACCAGTATCAACTCTGTGACTATATATTGCAATCACATTTTATATAGTAGATGAAAACATACTATATAATAAAATAGATTCGCAAGTTGGGTTTTTTAAGTTGCCCTATTTAATGCATAGTTATTGTTTGTATTTCATAGTATTCCGGTATCACTGAACCACGGAAACTATAGAAGTTATTGAAATTGAGATATAAAATATTTTGTATAAGAGACAAGGTCTTACAGATAAAAAAGTTTTTAGAAGTATAAATTGAATTACAAAAGACTTGCGATATTACGAAGTAGAACACTCATTGAATTTATCTTCCAGTTGATCACTCACGAATTCCCAGTACCTCTTTCTTATTTTATCATGTTCCTCTGCCAATTCTTTACAAAGCTGAAAAAAGCAAAAAAAAATGTTGGTTATTAGAGTTATAAAACAATCTAAATTTTATAAATTTAAAAGAATACGAGATTCTTACCTTGAACGCCTGTTTAAAGTGAAATAATGAATTTAAAGATTCGTCCTTTTTATGCCTCTCTTGACAAATGTCTATTATACAAGCTAGCAAATGATTTGTTCTAAAACCTTCTGAGTAAAGACCTTCACACATCCTCATAACTTTCTCATTATAGCCTAAACCCTTAGGATCCTTCATTAATATTCTGTAATAATTCGGTGAAATAAATCATTAAATAAAGTAAAATAAGAAAAAAAATAATGAATTAATAATGTAAAATATAACCTACCCTCTTAAATAGTTCCAAGAGCTTTCGTTTCCTTTGACTAATAATATCTTGCTAATGGCAAAATCGACTTCGCGATCAATAATTTCTGGTTCAAACTTTGTCGTGTTATCTAATACAAAATAACGTTGATTCCACGCTGAATTATTCCTCACGTCTTCTATCAATAATTGTTCAACGTATTCTAACTCTTTATCGTACAAACTATAACAAAAACAATGACATTAAACAAATTTCATCAAACTTTAACTTATAATGATAAAAGTAAAAGTTGAATGAACTTATTTACACTCACCTGAAAGTTTTTATAACCCACTGACGATGTTGCCAGGCGTGATAGTTTTTGGAATCTTTTTCTAAAATTCGTTCGGTAAAGTCTAGTTCATGACGGGGATCTTTTAGCCATTCCACTATGACCTGTCTATGATGCCAAACTTGATAGTTTTTAGAATTATGTTTGATAATAAAATCAATGTACTTCAATTCTTCTTGGAGGTCGCTACCCAAGGCTTGAAGAACCTCTCTTCTGTACGTCCACACTGTGTAATTTGCAGGATTTAGCCAGATGCAATCGACAGTTAAATCTAGAACTCGTTCTGACTTCTCTCCAGAATTTAAAATTGCTCGAAAGTAATCATAGACGTCCTTAACTGTTAAAAAAAATGAGAGTATGTATAAATTTGAGATCACTTATCTGTTAATGTTTACTGGCCTATCAATAATGTTATAAATTAAAATAAGTGGAAAATTGAAGATTGTTCGACTTCTAAGGCTTAAAATTTGAAAAATCAATGAAAATATCAAGATATATGGAAAATACAATTGAATTATAAAAGTGGGGTTATGTTCTAAACTGAATGTTTTTTTATCTTATTTCCTTGGAAAAACAAGACCTAATTGATAATAAAAACTTATGAGAATAATACAACAAAGGATTCCTTCCAAAATGAAAGAATAATTACTCACAGTTTTCGGAATACGCTATGGCAACAATTGGATGAGGACCGTCATCCTGAGGCACTGGAACAACATCTTTCCATTCCTGTCTGTCTCTATAAAAAATCCATTTAGGACCCTTGAATCGTTCCTCGAGAGCTGTTTCCTCGTCTGAGCTATCAGACATTTTCCTTATTTTCCTTATTAACTGTAAAAAGCACTCCAATTTCATAAAATGAGAAACCTGTTCCCCCTAAATTGTTATCGTTCTTATACGTAGTATGTATATAATATACATACAGTGACCCCACTCGAGCCCCGTACTCTACTGCGTATGCGTTGCACTCGGTATCTGATTGGTTGCTATTCGCGCGCAATTTGAAATGCTAAAAAATATTATGCATTTCAAATTACGCGCGAATAGCAACCAATCAGATACCGAGTGCAACGCATGCGCAGTAGAGTACGGGGCTCTTGGGGCCACTATATGTAATGTTTGCCCCGTTTCAACCCGTTTGCCCAATTTAAGCCAAAGAAGTACATAAACGAAAGCCTCTCGTTCATTATTCTCGCCTAATAAAAATCGCTTGGCCTCTGCATGCATTATCTTGCAGTTAGCAGCACTTTTTAAGAATAAATTATTACCCAAAAACAATATCTACTCTCCTTTTACATAAAGTATTTTCTTTTTATTACGCAACACATTAAAAACATTGATACTACTGTGGCTGGCATTATACAGTATGTCAAATAAAAAATGTGAAAAGGGCACAAACCCTTTTAATCGTAGAAGTAATTTATACATAATGAATATCTTACGTTTATTGACATCACGCATTCATCATTTCATTCTCTTATTTTTAATCATTTAAACGTAAAATCTAACTTGTTTTTCATACTAAACTTAAAATGCACAGGGATTTCCTTGATTTGGGTGTTTGAAAGCTACGAAATACTGATATTTCATAGCAGACTGTAAGTAATTGTAAAAATTGTTTTACAATACTTAAGCACATATATACACAATTTACATAATAATTTTCCAGTCCAATCATAATCTATAAACTCAATGTACGAAATAACTAATATTCCTATATCATTCAATATGCTTAATTTTTCAAATGAAAATTTTAGTTAATTCAAGGTTTTACTGCGTAACACATACCTACAGTTAAATCAGCTGACCTTAAAATAGCAATTTTTAATTTAGGTAATTAAATGTTCGAAATTTTTTCAGAAAAATTGAAATGATCTCACATTACAATGCAATTGCGCATGAGATGCAATTAAATTTAAGTAAATAAATTATGAAAACTAATTCTTCTCTTCCTTCTTTTTCTCATCTTCTTTCGCGGGTTCCTGTTGCGAACTTTGGTTGGCACCCTCACGCTCAGAAGCCATCTTTTTGTACGCCATCTCGAATAATTTAAGACTGGCCTGTTGAAGTTCATTAGTTTGTTTCTTAATTTCTTCAGGTTCAATTTCATCTTTCTTCGCCAAAGTTTCTCTCATCTTTGTGATCTTTTCTGTCAAGTTGGTGCACTGAAATAATTTTAAAATATTGTAAATTAGCAATAGAATAAATGATGAAACTTTGATATCCTTACATCTTCATAAATTTGATTGAATTTAAGTTAATTACCTCTTCTTCAGGAAGTTGGGCTTTGTATTCCTGCATCTTAGCTTCAGTATCATGAATAATTCCTTCGGCTTGATTTACTACCTCTACTCTTTCTTTCTTTATTCTGTCTTCCTTCGCATATTGTTCAGCTTTCTTCACCATGTTTTCAATCTCATCCTTGCTAAGTCCCCCACTAGACTGAATAACGACTGAAATTGATAAAAACCAATATTATAGCATATTCTCAATAGCAGTAGCATCGAGTTTGTTAAGCAAAGTTATTCAGAAATTACTATCCACATATGTTACTCCTTAAAGTAACTTTGAGAGACGAAAAATATGAACATCATAGTAAAAAATCGGACTTTTAAAAATGTTTGATCATCATAAAAAGACTTACTTTGTTGTTCTTTTCCGGTGCCCTTATCCCTAGCAGAAACGTGAACGATACCGTTGGCATCAATGTCGAAGGTTACTTCGATTTGTGGAACGCCTCTGGGTGCTGGTGGAATTCCAACGAGAGTGAACTGTCCTAACAATTTGTTGTCAGACGCCATTTCTCGTTCACCTTGATGAACTTTAATTTCGACTTGGGTCTGTCCATCAGCTGCGGTGGAAAAAACTTGACTCTTCTTGGTAGGAATGGTTGTATTTCGAGTAATCAACTTTGTGAAAACTCCTCCTAGAGTTTCAATACCTGCAAATATGGTTTAAGGTTAGAAAAATAAACGAGATAAACTTAAAGTTAAATTAAAAAAAAATAATTCAGGATTGACATTTCCTCATTACTATCAGAGAGAAGATTAGTCCAAAACATCATGTGAAGTTTACGAAAAAACAAGTTAAGTTAACATGAAACTCACCAAGCGAGAGAGGAGTGACGTCGAGGAGCAAAACATCAGTGACGTCACCAGCGAGAACTCCACCTTGAATAGCAGCTCCAATAGCAACAGCTTCGTCGGGATTAACTGCTCTCGAAGGCTGTCTTCCGAAGATTTCTTGAACGGTCTGACTTACTTTAGGAACTCGGGTCATACCTCCTACCAACAAAACTTCCCCGATATCAGATTTCGTTACTTCTGCATCGGAGAGAGCTTTCTGGCAAGGTTGAATTGTGCGTTTAATGAGGTCTCCTACAAGGCTTTCGAATTTACTTCTAGAAAGTTTGAGATTCAAATGTTTTGGTCCACTTGAATCCATTGTGAGGTACGGAAGGTTGATGTCCGTTTGCAACGAACTGGACAGTTCGATTTTTGCCTTTTCAGCAGCCTCTTTCAATCGCTGCATCGCCATGGCGTCCTTTGTTACATCAATACCTTGCTGTAAAATTAAAGTGTAATAACGTGAATCAAAGATTATATCCAATTATTAAAAAACAGAAACAGAAAGTTAGTTTTACCAAGTTAATCAGTTATAAATGTCCACATATACTACTTCGTAAAGTAACTTTGAGAGACGAAAAATAGAAACATCATAGTAACTTACTGACAGGATAGCTATCAGGCTTGTAACAATTTAAGTCGATATTTTAAATCAATAATACTTACGTCTTTTTTGAATTCAGTCACTAGATAATTCACCAAAGCATTATCAAAGTCTTCTCCGCCCAAAAATGTGTCTCCATTAGTGGACTTCACTTCAAAAACTCCTTTTTGAATTTCCAAAATAGAAATATCGAAAGTACCTCCACCCAAGTCATATACAGCAATGCTGGAATCAATTCAATTAATACAATGAGCAAGTTTCATTTTATCGCAATAAAAAAATGTGGTCACTCTTCAATTACATCTAGTTAATAAACACAATGATAGGAAATTATTTTTATCAAGTTACTCAGTTATAGATGTCCACATATGCTACTTTATACAGTAACTTTGAGAGACGAAAAATATAATCATCATAGTAACATTCCTGACATTTAAAGTCTTCTATAATTTAGATCCCCTAACTTTTAATTATCATAATCTTTGATGATCGCCTTTTTTCACGTGTTAGTAACTCAAACATTCACCTTACATTTTATCATCAGTTTTATCCAAGCCGTAGGCAAGTGCTGCAGCCGTAGGTTCATTGATTACTCTCAGAACATTAAGACCAGCGATTTGTCCTGCATCTTTGGTCGCCTGTCTTTGAGAATCGTTGAAATACGCCGGAACGGTTACAACTGCATTTTTCACTGGTGTATTCAAATAACCTTCTGCGGTTTCTTTCATTTTTATAAGAATAAACGCTCCTATTTGACTTGGAGAATATATTTTTCCGTCTGATCCCTGGACCCATGCATCTCCGTTAGAGGCTTTTACGATTTTAAAAGAGACCGTTTTCCTGAAATAAAAAATGTCATTTAAATTAAACTTATTTTAAAAATTACTTTTAAATGTAACGATAAATGGATATATATAGTAACATATTACATACATTTCCTTTTTAACTTCAGCATCCTCGAATTTACGACCTATAAGACGCTTTGTCGCATAGAATGTATTTGCTGAATTCGTCACAGCTTGGCGTTTAGCTGGCATGCCGACTAAACGTTCTCCATCTACAATAGAAGAAAATTATTGAAAACTTTTGTTTTTGGCAAAACTAGAAAGTGGTTTATTATAATTATATAAATAAAATTGCGAACCTTTGGTAAATGCAACATAGGAGGGAGTTGTTCGGGAACCTTCTGCATTTTCAATAACTTTCGCCTGTTTAC
Organism: Synergus itoensis; assembly: GCA_904066005.1. NCBI lineage: Eukaryota > Metazoa > Arthropoda > Insecta > Hymenoptera > Cynipidae > Synergus > Synergus itoensis. The sequence goes on from CAJFCP010000089.1 coordinate 995,533, forward strand.
CCTCCATCACAGCGACACATGAAAATGTCGTTCCAAGATCTATTCCCACAACTGCTCCCTTGACGCCATCAGACCTAGTTCATAAATTTATTATTAAATATTTATCAATACACAAATTTTTAAGATAATAGAGTAACTTTGTGGATTCCCAACTAATTTCGGCGAAACGGAGACAGTTTTAATGTATGCTCAATTTTCATAAACTTACTTGGATCGGTACTGATACAAATCGGAAGACCTTTGAGGCAAAGCAGCAACCATTGGAGCGGAAGCCTGAAAATAAATTTTTTTTCTATAATAATGAATAAATTAAGGAAATATTAGAGATGAATAATATTAATAATTATAGTCTGACCCGTGAAGGTATACAAATACATACAAATACTGAAAATAATTCCTTAATACAACTATGTTCTCAATCGTATTACAAGCACGTGCCGGTTATAGCACCGACATTTTCGTTACTCCAAAATTCTCAAGAAACTCCATTATTTTTAAACGAACACTTTACTCACAAATAAACCAGATATAATAGAAGCTTTAAGTACGGAAAATTAAATCAATTGCATAAAACGTAATTAACGACAAACAATCTTAGAAAAATAATGAAAAAGTATCATGATATATCATGAGTAAACTTACATTTTTCAACAGAGTACTGAATCGTTGTCTTCTGCTGATTTCGCCGCCGACTCCAGAACATCCTCGGGAAAGAAATCGCGTTGCCATCAACATTTTTGTTACCTCGATTCGATTTCTACAAATTTTGGTAAAATAAAAATTAGCCGATGCAAAATTACAATGATGCAACTCCACTCACATTAGACATTAGACTATTAAACATGTGAGGCGCACGCCTGGTTTTATAACCTCAAAAGAAGCCACCTTCGACCAATCAAAAATGAGCTTTAGAAGAAAGCACCAATAATATATTAGTCTCTAGCGGAAAGATCTCCCAACTCGAAAAAGATCCCGACCGAACAATCCCGAAAGTTCTGTCTATTGAAAAATTTTTTTCTAAAAATAAAGTAGTTTCGTTAGAGAAAAATCGTAAACAATTTTTATTTTTATAATCCTATTCTGTTTTTGATCATAATTTATTTTTCATTTTCAAAGTCCGACTTTTGATTAAACAAGAATTTCATCATTTCCAGGACACGTAGTACTTCCGGAATTTGAATCTGCATTATATACAAACAATATTTGAGATTTTTTATTAACTTAGTAATTGCTACCGTAAAATATTATTCGTTCCTTCTTTTTACATATTTTTTTGAATTATTGAAAGCTTTAATGATTGAATATTTTCAACTCTAAAGTTGAATAATGGTAATTTGTCATGGAATTCAAACCATCCATAATTTTAAATTCTAATAAAAACTGAACATTTTCAAATTGAAAGCATTTGAAATCTAATAAATGCCAATGCCAAATTAAAACTTTTGATATTAGGTATTAGAATTTCGAGAGTAATAAGTAAAAATCGAAGAGAACGTTCGGAATATCGCTTTTTTTATTAACGTTTTTCTCAGTTACAATTTTGATTAGATACAATTATAATGGTGGACTTTTAAACACATGTCGCTATGATACAAATGACAAGGATAAAAATTTTGGGGAGTGCGTAAAAATGTAATTAGATGACAATTTCCTTATCACTTTATTGGTCATGGCAATGAGCCAACTTTGAATGTATATTAATATAATATACCGAGCTGGCCCATCTCCATTTAAGGGTAAATGTTATATCCTTGCACCTAATTCGCTATTATTTTATACACTATCCGTGCACATTTGTCGCTCAGACTGGTCCAGTTATTTGCAGTCGAACCGACACCGTAAAAGACTGGATTGTACAGACTTTTATTGGCGTTGAACAAGACTAAAAATTGAGATGATAACTACGTAATAAATAAAATTAACGATACCGAATGTAGCCACAATGGGAGACTGTACACGATAATATCATACATATATTCCCAAGCTTTTATACACGAGGACAGACTTTTTACAATTGATTGCTGAGAAACTTTCTAAATGAATGAATTCGTACAAAAATACAGACAATTAAATATTTCTATTCGAAATGAATTCTTTGGACGATACATTACAATTTTAGAAATTGGCTTTTTCATCATTATCTCTATAAAGTCTTGTTGTCGATGCAATTGATATGAGTTTTTTTACTGATCATGGAAATAGAGACAATAAGAAAACATTCAATCAGCTTTCAATTTCATATTCGTATCTATTTTGTCGCCGTTTCAGAATTCTTAAAGTCTCTACTTGTTATTGGTTTGAAAACTGTGCTTTGCAAAGCAGGATTTGTCATTTGCCGTAATTCATTTTGCAAATTAAATTGTATAATATAATAAAGAAGGTCAATTAACAGAAAGTTCTGCTATGATGATTTTATTCGTCTTAATAAATGTGTAAATACGTTCCGCTCATCCGAAAGACCGCAAGTATCGGTTATTGGAAATCATAATATTCCAACTCCTGCTTATCCCTGAGCCGAGAGATACTTATGACCTTTCTGATTTGCCCACTCTTTTTCTGAATAATTATATTTTACAAATCGGAAAATTAATCCCTAAATAAGAGGGTTGCTTTAATACGTGGAATAATCCCTGAAATTGTCAGTCTAAAATAAGCTTCGTGCCACTTAAGCTCTTTAAAGTGCAATTATTTGCAATTTTTAAGTTCAATTCTCGAGTATAATTAATCGGTGATAATTCTTTGTTATGATTAAGAGGTCCAAAGTCCGAAATGAGAAAGTTCACTTCAAATATTTACTAAAAAAAATTAACAAAGAAAAAATTTTTGTGCACTGAGATTGCTCTCAACACTTTAAAAGTCTAAAATTCTCTTAATTTTATTTTTCAACCCTATTTAAATGCAAAATTCCCTCGGGATTGGTAGCAAAATCTATTATAAAGAAATAAAAAAAAAAAAGATTAAAGGTGGTGGAACGAGGGGCATAAAAGACGTTCAAATAGTTTTTCGAGTGAAGGCACCTTATTTACATACTTGAAATTACTTTTCCCAATCATAAAAAGGGTAATTTCACACTAATAATTATTTTACTGGCATTTGCAATCACTCGTTCCAAGACCCTCAAATATAATTGCACCAACCCCTTGAACTAGTTTACTAAAAACATGCACTGGCTCTCGTTTTTCTTCAATTAAAATAAAGCACAAATGTTTATAAATTATCACTTCTTGTCGATTAAATACAAGAAGAAAAAAACGAGTTATCTTGATTTTATAATTTTTATAACAGTACTTTCATCCTTCTTGCAATATCATTTTCAGTGATAATTGACAATTGTTTTCATTTTTAATATTATCTTTAATTGCTAGTATTTCCTTCCCATCAATAATGACAAAAATCAAACTTGAAATAAATTCGTTTTAGTAGTTACTCAATTCGAGAACAAGTGCATTTTATCCAACCGTATCATGAAATATATATAAAAGTGCATATTCAACGATTTTTATCAGTCCTCGTGTGCTTTACAAAGGGAGAGCCGTCATGCGGAACGGATGATCGAAAGAAATAAAGAAAAAACACTGCAACAATAATTTATACTCATTTATTTACAATAGATGACAGCGCACGAAACGGTTGCTCACGATTTACAATAATTTACGAACCATTACGCAGTTCCAATTTTAACAACTCTAGCGTGCAAGGCGCACGAGTCATTCGACGTTGATAATGCACTTTTTATTGTTACGCTTAATATTTTTGTTTCGTATCATTTTCGCTATCTTTTTCCGTGCTCTTTTCATCGATATTAACCTTTTGAGCGGATCGGTTGGCTATGCGATTTCGACCGAGTCTGTCTTAACGGCGACTTCGTGTGCTTTGCTAACAATTAAAAATTTCCTATTACTTATCATTCATGTATTTTTGTCGTTTAAATTCAATTCACATTATTAGGGTATATTAGTTAATTATAATAGTTGTCATTATAATTCGTAATAATATACAACATTTGTCAATAAATCATTTATCCTAAAACCCCACTGCATGCTTGTGTCAAAGTCGTTCGTTTTTTCTTACATAAGCAGACACGCAGATTCACGCATAAAACATTCTTCGCAATTCTTTCGTACATACTCGCGCTGTGGGACTGTACTGGCTTCACGCGTGGCTTACTGAACTAATGCTTGATTAATGTACGTGTACTTCCGTGAGAAGCACCTCGTGCGAACACAATACACTCTCACAATTTTGTTATGTATGTGTCTCTGTAGTCTTTTTGTATCATGAACTACATTGGCTTTCATTTATATCCTTCTTTATACATAATATTAGAAGACACTTTTCCTGTAAAAACCTCAACCATGTTTCAAAATAAAACATTAAAACAAAATAAATTCCAATACTTTATACTAAAACTAAACTTCCTACGTTATTAACAAAAAAAAAAGCTTTTGATATTTTCCTAATCTAGAATATTTAGAAAAAAAAATGATATTTTTATAAATTCAAAACAAAAATTGCAGAGTAGTGCAATCAAGAGTTGTATAAAGTTGACCCTTAACTTGAATTATAAAATTGGGAAACTCGATTGACGTTGAACACAAGAAAAGCGTCTAAAACGGCGATGAGAGAAAAGGTTTGTTTAAATAACAAGTCTGATATCTATAATTTTTCCACTGTTCCTTTTCTGAAGAAGACAGTAAAATATTTGTGTTGTGTGTGTTTGCTTGTTTATATGAGTGTGTAAAGAATTTGTACATACGCGGCGAACGCGCAACTTGATAATTTCCTACGAGCTTTCATTTCAACTCATATCGTTTGTAAAAGAGTGGCACGAAGCAAAAAGCAGCATTAAAATACAAAATCAATTTTCGTAAAAAAAAAAAAAACTATTTTTAAATCATAAAATTTATAGTGCCAATCCAAGCATTACTAAAAAAAAATTTAAGATTGCATATATCAATTTTTAATTCACACATATATATGTATATATAAATATACATATATGAATATATAATTATATATACATATAAATAATTAAAAGTTTAAAAAACTAAAGAGTTCGTATTACAATATCAGTTTTTACGAACAGCAACATATAATTTATTTATTTTCATTTTGTACTTAAAATCTTCGAGTTTGGACCTTTAAATAAAATACGAAACACAAAAATAAAATATCGTTGGAATAGAAGATATTTTTTCTATCCTTTAAGAAAGAAGTTCTAAAATCGTTAAATAAAGAAGAAATAAAGAGGAAAAGAAATAAAATAACAAAGTTTACTGAATCTTCAGATTTAATAAATAAGTAATGATCTTCACGAAACGTTAAGATAAATAAATACTATTAAAAGAAACGTAATTTTTAGCTTTAATTCAAAGTCACTATACTCGTAAAATATTGGGTTTACTGTTCGCAAATGGATAAAATACATTTTCACCTAAGCTCAAGATTGTAAAAATAAAAAATGGAAATGCCCTAAAGTTAATCTTCTACCACTCTTGCTTCTGAGGAAACTGTACTTTCGTGCGTACTTGCGATAAAATTACGATTGTAATGTACACTCACGTTCAAAGACATTCTCTCATTCTCGTGCTTCATTAAATATTAAAAATAAAGATTAAAATTCGACGGAGAGCCCTGATGGGCGGTAGGGCCTGTGCGTTGGCGTAAAATCAGGCTCCGCACTTAAAAATCTTGAAATCGAGCACATACCTCTGAGTCTTGTTTCATCCTCGCTCTTCCACTCTTACATTCCTCCTTTTCTCTCGCATACGCTTGCACAGTAGGTACTTATACTAAACCTCTTATAGTATTATATTCATTTACTCTATTAATTATATCAATACTGTTGACGGATAGAGATTCATTCACAGATCCACGGCAGAGTGTCAATCGTCCCTGTCGCGCGTGGCTTACAATCTTCTTTAACGTTTCACAGTGCAGAGTCACACGTTTAGATTTATACTCGTTTTCTTCTCTACATTCGATTTATCACACGCCAGATCTCACTTTCGCGTCGCTTTTTACGGATAGAGCGAGTTCAAGTGGATCGAGCACATTTAACCTTCTTCTGTTAGCCTTGTTGCCAGTTTATCCTGCACGATGGATAAAAATTGCTAAACACTCCCAACTCCTGTGTTATAAATCTGATTGGATCATCAGATAATTAGATGTGACCACTTTGAGAGAGAAAATACTGGAGCTGTTGTAGCTGCGTCAAGCAGACAAGTTGCTGTACCATACTCTGGAGTGGATCCTGGCCTTGAGTTTGACTCTGTTGTCCCTGCTGAAGCGGCTGCGTCGAACCTCCACCAGTAGGCTGAGCAGTCGTTGGCAGCATCGAGCCTGATCCTGAGTGTTCGGCTAACAATTGTCGTTGCTGCTGTTGCTGAGCCTGATGATGGGCCGCCAAAAGCTCCAAAGATTCCATCCCCATAGAGGACACGTGACCCAGTTGTACGTGCTGCTCCGGACGAAGACCAGATAATGAGGGTTGACAAGTCAGAGGTAGGGAACCGATCTGCGACAACCGAGCAGCCGAGGAAGAAGAAGTGGCCAGGTAGGAGGAGGGGATGCTAGGGTTCTCGCCCCGCTAGGGAGCCACATTTTTGGGCCTGCGCCCCCGACGCCCCCTGGTGGGGGGGCGCGGGGACTCCTGGCCTCACTGGCTCACCGCGGGGCTCTTCTTGTCTTGCTGCTGCTGACTCGCGTCCTGTGATCCCTGTATGCCTGCTCCTGGTCCACCTTGTGATCCCTGGACTCCCTGCAAATAATTTTACAACATTAATCAACTTTTATCTATCACAAAGAGAAAGAATTGTGAATAATTTAAAGTAGGTAACGATTAATTACCTGACTACCAGGTCCCCCTTGTGGTGGTCCTGGACCGCGATCCGGTGGCCAAGAATTTCCAGGTGTAGGCTCCGAATGGAACTGGTGCGGATGCGGAGGTGGTCCACCCGAAGTGTCATGACTATGAGGATCTAAACTATTCGCAGCATCGTATTGTGTGTTCTCCAGCCTTGTGATTAGTCGTTCGTCCTCATCGCCAAATTCACCGCCCATCAGAGACGGCTCGCCCACTACCATCACATCCTGCTCCAGAGTTAAAGACAAAAATTCATCAATTAAAATGAACTTTCGGCCTTTTCGTTGTTTTAATTTCATTTTTAGACTCTACAAGTATTAGAAATGAGCTTTGGAAAGATCTTTGAGAAGGTAAAGAAGCAAGTAAATAACTAAAAAAATATTTAACTCTATCAACCTGGGATGCAAGTGAGAAGTTGGGACCGGGTGATCTTTTTTTACTTGGTGCAGGAGGTGCGTTGTTTCCAGGTCCTGAAGTGCTGCCTTTTCGCTTTCTTCTCTTACTAGCTGGCCTTTGGGACTCTGAAAATAAATAAAAGTTGATAACCACGTGTCTCCTTGCACACACCTAGTGATTGTTCTAAGCGTATGCATTTACTCTAATTTAATCTATATTACTACCCAGCTGTGGACCTTTCTCAGTATCAAAGGTCTCTGATGTATGCACTTTAGTCATACAGGCACGCATGCAGTGACAGACAAATGCACAGATACTTTACATCTTTTTTTAGAGAAGCAACGTATTTATTCGGCAAAGTTTATCTCATTTTTTTTTGCTGAGAAACTTGTTCGATGAAATATTGCATAATGTCGCGCACGCTTGGTTCCAAGGCTCCTCCGACCTTACAGAAGGATATACGGTTGTAGGTACCAGCTCAAGTGCGAAAGAGGAGCGAAAATGCAGGTAAGAACGGAAACGCGGTGTGCGCGCATACGCACGATTGCGAAGAGCGATAAGACCGCTTTCAAGCGGTTTGGGTCCAAAGTGTGCAACCAAGGATAACCAAGCAGACAGTATAGTCGATTATAGAGAGTATAACTAAATAGTGAGTTCAAATTTAGATCTTCAACTTTGTAATAAGCTTCTTGTTTCAAAATTTTAGAAAGCTGTGTGTCCAGCAAAATTGAATCCTAGAAACTCAATATTTTTTCAAATAATCTTTCCTACAGAAAGATATCTGATAATATTTGACACTTTGTAGAACTGATACCATTTTTAAAAACCGACAAAGCAACTCTGGAACCAAATAGCGTGAGCGAGGTTGTAGAGTTAAAAGGAAGGTCGCGTAAAAAAAATCGATGTCTTTAAAATCGATTCGCGTATGGAGACCGTAGCAGACCGGCTTGTTGACTGGCTCCACTGGCTGGTGGTTCTCATGTAAAGCAACTGTCCGTCTACCTCTCTTACCCGGCGGGGCAACCATCCTCTGCCACTTCTGGAACAGGGTCGTCTTCAGGCAATCTCGCGGCGATAATGCGTACGCTTTGTGCCTCGACATAAGCTCTTGCATTGGTTCTAGAATCACGCATAACTGAAAAAAAGAAAATGAATTAGTTTCTTTCATTCTCCTTAAACTCTCCTTACAATCTAAGCGGGATCGGTTTAAGCGAGACATTAAAGTAGTAGAGAGGTGAAAGCGCTCAAGAATCGAAAGAAGGTGGACCGTAACCCGGATTCTTTCTACTTTCGCGAACATGAACACGACTTAGACCTAGATCAAGTGAAAGAACTGATACTACGTTATAGAATTTTGATTCAGGTTCTTTTGGTCTTGAATGAAAACAAAATGAAATCACGATCTTTTTAGCTCTCTTTTAGTACTAATTTTTCAAGGGATTCCACAATTTTTATTTTTTTAGAATGTTTTTAGATTTTCCAGTAAATGTTGAGAAACTTACCCTAAGATAATTGAGGGTAGAATTAGTTATCCCTTGCCTCGTGATGTTTTTACTAATTTGTTCTAATAACGCTGGATCCTGTTGCGTCGAATGCATTCCAACAACAGACCTCGGTACGAATTCTCGATGCTGTCTCACCGTCATATGCCACGACTTTATCCTCATGAGATCATCAAACGTGAATTCAAGAATTAGCCTACCCTCTGTACACACCTGAAAAGGGACAGCAGGCTGTAAACCTCATTGTTAGTTATGAACCGATTGAACCAAAATATTAAAAACTTAATTAAAATCAGAAAGAATTAAAATAATAGGATTAAAGTGTCTTCTCCTTTAAAAATAATCAAATACTCTCTAAATCTGAATTAGCAGTTTTACTAAATCAATTGTCTGATTGGACGCATTGAAGATTACCAAAGTTATAAGCTTCAATTATACTCGGATGGGAGTCTTTGCATTAAATAGAGTTATTAAAAGCTTTTCAGCTGCCTTTACTACTATTAGATGTTTAATCTAGTTTACCGTGTACTGTGTTCAGGGGCGGATCCAGACAAGGGCTTTGGGGGGGGCCACGAAATAATTACCCTTCCCCCTCCACCAAGTTTTTGTATTTATAAGCTGCGTGAAAATTTCAAATCTGGGCTTTTGGGGGGGGCCAAGAAGCCGTGGCCCCCCCCCCTGGATCCGCCCATGACTGTGTTTAAAGATTAAATAAACAAATTATGATCGTTTCTTTAAGAAAATATGCAGTTCAAATGTGAGCAATTTTTTCAATTACTATTTTTAATAAGTAAATGTCAATAAATGAATTATTAATTCATTTATGTAGTAAATTGCTAATAATTGTAAGTGGATCACATTTCAATAGTTTCGGATTTAGAGAGTGAAAATCCTTAGAAAGATGAAATCTAGATACTTTAATTTCATATAATTCAACTTTAAACAATGAATTAAACTCACCTTCGTAAACATTGGTTTCGCATGATGCGTGACCATAACGCAGTGATCACAGTCTAATGTTATACTCGTATTGTGAAACGATTCCTTCGGATGCTTCATATTATAGTAAAGCTCTGTCACTCCGCCCTCAAATATCGAGCGGAAATACCTAGGTATTAACGTCCTTCCTATAGCTGAAACAGAAAAATAAAATGTGTTAAACAGTCTGAAAGTTCAATCAGATGGTGTGTAATTGTTAACAGAATTCATAAATGTTTATAATTGAGGGCCTGGATGCAATAACGTCCTATAAATTTATAGGACGTTATTGCATCCAGGCCCTCAATTTTTGTATTCAGGGCGTCGATTCTGCGGTTCCAATTTACTCGTTTATCTCGAATTCATTTATTAATTTTCCCACTCATTTAAAAATAATTTGTTATAAATTACTGAAAGAAAGAAAGCTCAGAAAGGAACAATATAATTCTATAGCTGAATTGCCCCTAAATTTTTCTCGATAGAAAATTTATTGATCACTTTCAAGGACAAAATCTTGACCTCCGAGTCAAATTATCGGTTTCTCATTCTAATCGACACCCTGTAATTATGTGTTATGTATAAGGAATTAATCCAGTGTAGAATTGATTTTGAGTATTTTGATAAAAATTTTGAAACATGAAAAATTATTAGAAACGTTCACATCCATATAAAGTCACTAATTCAAATTTAGAGAGCATACTAAGAAACAGTTGACCCATATATCTTTTTGCTTTAGTGTGAATAATTTAAATCTCTACTATCCGATTTGTAATGATTTTATCAATATAGACAATAGTGTAGCATGCACTATACACTCAGAAAAAAGTTTTTTTGAATCAAACAAATGTTTCATTGATATAGGGTCAAAGAAAAAATATCTTTGAATTAAACAAAATTTGTTTTTTAATTAATTAATTCTTCTTTCACCCTATATTAATGATACGTTTGATTCAAACAAACTTTTTTCTGAGTGTAAAATGATTAATAATTTTGTGTAAAATGTGTCTAATGAGACTTACAGTATATGTCATTCGACTTACAATATCTCTTCGGTCCATCTTCTAGACAAAACGCGAGAGTAAGAGTTGCATCGTCTTCGAAGAATTCAGTCGCGAATGCATCCCACCAAAGGTTATCGCTTTCCTGAAACATAAAAAATCAGGGGATGAAAAACAGAATCTCATTTTACAGAATACAGATTATAAAATAATAAATCTGATAATCTAAGTAAATATTCAGTTTGATCTATAAATAATCATTTTAAATATAATAACTCCGTGTCTATTTGAGCTCATGAAATTGTTTAAGGCCACTGATGATTCAACAGTACTTTTTTCTAATCAAACTTTAATTATTATGTGAATAAAGTTTCGAACGTTCCTTGAACGATCCAAAAAAATTTTTAATTTTTAACAATTTATTTCGCTAATATTACTTCAGGGACCTCAAAAATACGTTCTATAAAGAAAATTCCCACAAATTTTAATTCTAAGGGTGAGAAACAACCCTTAACGTACTTTAACACATGTGCCATTTTAAAGTCGGTAAAATTAACATTTATTCACAGAAAAAATTGTTCAAGCCTTTAACAGTCGTAACTATAAGAAATCCTACAATTAAATCAACACCCGCGACCATCCCAAAAAACCACCCCTTGCGAAAAATAACAACAATCGTGAAAATGAACATATAATTAATAACTATATAAACATTTTTCGACGTGGAAAATTATCCTTAGTAGTCTAGCGAATAATACATAGGGTTAAAACCCCTGGAAAGAAACCTAAAACCCACCCCCCGTGGTAAGTAATTATTTAAGAGTTGAGAAATCGCGAAAAAAAGGGCAATAATTAATACAAATTCGGGAATTTGAAAACGCAGAAAGTTAGTTTTTATAGTACCCGAAAAATCAGGGGTAGAAAGAAATCCCGGAAACCCGGTCAACGATAATTAAACTCGATCAACGATAATTATAACAACGTGTCAATGCTCAATCTTGCGTAGAGGGTCGGGGTGACTGATAATATCGAGGGATGCTCCATGTACATGTTATAATGTACATGAAATTGCAGAGTGCAGAGCTAAAAGAGCATTGGTCACGATGAAGGACGAAAAGGGTCGAAGAGCGTTGTACTCAGAGTTGAATAACGCATGAATGTCTGGCTTGAAATTATAGCATTCCTCCCACCCCCACCTCTTATTAGAAAGAACTACCCCCTGCTGCTGTTCATCGCATTTTCATTCAATTATGCATTTAGCCGCGGGGCCTGTCCTCGTGTTATTTTCGCGCGCCCTTTTTTTCTATCGTTTTTATTCCTTTTTAAGACCCTTTTTATTTCGCTGGGCCCATCAAAGTTCCAAGGTGGCGAGATTTGTAGGCACGACGAGTAGTAGTCCTACGCATCCTCCCGGTAGTCGTTCCCATACAGCCGACGCGCAGACTAGTCAGATAACTGGTTTTCGCACGTTCCAAACAGTCACGAACAACCGAGACCAAAGTCTTGTATCTTAGAGCATGCATCTCACGCGCACTCCTGATCATGTGCGTTCTGTTTGCCTCATAATTTAGCTTTTAGCTGCACCTAAGAAGCAATAGCTTTGCAAAAAGAAAACATTTTTTTTCTTTGAAGAAAACATTCCCCGATTGATAGATAGTTCAATTAACTCCTAAAGAAAATCATTCAAGTATTTTTTTTTTTTTTTTCTATTCTAAAAATATGATTGATTTTTTTTTTGAAAAAAATTTTTTTTTTTCAAAAATGCACAATTTTGTGAAAAATTGATATTTTTTAAAAATCGTACGTGAGGCCTTAGCTTTTCATTCCACCTTTAAGAAAAAACTTTATTTTCTTGTTCCAGAGAAATATTGGCAACAAAAAGTTGGTGGCCGCGGAGGCCTCTGTAAAAAAAAGTTTCTGTACTCTTGATCCTCCACTAGCGCCATTTTGTTTTTGAACACTTCAAAAAAATTAATTTATGTACTCTATAATATGTATAATAAACTTGTCTTCTTGGATTTTGCGTGAAATATTATCTCTCTTTGGAAAAAAATCTCAAAAATGACCTTCAAAAACAGCGTTCTACATAGATGTTACCCCTTAAAACTATAATCTATTCGAGATTTTCGAGACATTTTTAGAGAGGAAACACTTTTTTCACAAACATAATAATGTTTGTGATTCCCTAGATTTGCAGATTAGGTACCCACAACTATCGCAAAATTCTATAAAACAAACAATATATTCGCTGCAATTGAAAAGTAAACAAGTATCATTTGCTTTGAACCCCAGACGGCAAATTTGTTATTGCTCCAGTTTCTTTATCAGAGTACGAGAGTCACTTTAAGATTGCTGTCACGTATATAATGTAGGGAAACAACCAGTAACTTATGCAGCGATTTTGCGATGATTTTAAACAAAACTTACAGACAAGTTTATTCTTATTTTTTTTTTTTGAATATCATTACAGAGACTATGAATAAAAAAACTCTTTCAATATTTTCATATTTGTTACAATCAATTTCGCTATATTTACCGAAAAATGTAACCAAAAGACTAACAAAATTGACCAGAAACTGATTAAAAGCTGGTGAAAGGGCAAACAAATGCGCCCTTTCAAAGCTCTCTATTAAACAGAACCCTACAGATTGAATCTGGAAAAATTGAATTCTGATTCAATCTGTACCCAGTTCGATCAGCGCGTGATAATAACAGGAAACGTGTTGCGCGTTGGTTTTATTACATCATTCGTACTAAAAAAAGCGTCCCGAATGATTCCATAAATCGCATGGTTGTTACGACAAGAGAACTGATGTGATGCCGCACCAGATTTCAATTTATCAAAAAATATCTTTAGCGTCAAATATATGTATAAATCTTTAATTGGGGAGTATTCAAGCTTGAAAAAATACTCTACCTAGAAACAATGACAGCCATCCGAGTGTAACCGAGCCAAACGTTGCTTAACTTCAGTAATCTATTCAGTAATCACCCAAAATTTATTTCCCACAATGAAATTTTCGAAAGTGTTCAATGTGTCTGAACAATTCATAATTTATCGGCCGATAATAAACTGCGATATAAATTTTATGAAACAAATTAATTAATGTCTTTCAATCCACAGACAGTTTAGTATTTACGAATAAATTATAGAATTGACACAGTAGGTGATGTCCTCAGTGAGGACTCCTCACAGTATTAAAACCCTCATATTTGTAAGATAAACAAGTCGAACATTAACTTTTTTTACATTTTTTATTTCGCGAAACTGACGTAAAGACGACATTGTAGGTGGCTCGTGTCGACGATCGTTTTATGGTTCCACTCTCATCGTCTCTACCTTCAAGGAGATTTATTTCGTCTCGTAAAAGCTCGACCGCAGTTGCCAAATCAAGCAAACTGTTGCCGCCCTTATAAAAATTGATATTTCTGGCAAATTCTAATCTTTCGAACATAAGAAATAAATTCACATGTTGTAAATTAACTCTTACTATCTCAACTTGAATCAGTGAAAACTCAGTGAAATTTCATTAATCCCCAGTGTAACTTCACTGATTCGCAATGACTCTTTTTATCACGATTTTAATCAGTGAACAATCTACTGGAAATTAGTCAAGTCCACATAATTTACTGAAAATCTCGATACAGAAAATTAAAAGAACAACTTCCTAAGCAAAAGATGATTTTACTTGCGAATTCATTTGATTTTTAAGCAAATTTAAATGAAAGACACATCAGAACATTTATAGCTACTTATGATAACTTTATAGATTGAACACAAAAAAAAAGTTTTGAATCAAGCCTGAAAGGTCTAATTTGTGTTACAATTTAAGCCAGTTTTTTGTCTTGAAACTAAATTTAAGCCCAAAAACTGACTTAAATTGTAAAACAAACTAGACCTTTCGGGCTTGATTCAAAACTTTTTTTTTCTGTGAATCAATAATACACGATATCATCTTGTTGTATCATAACTTATATTTGATTTTGATGACCACTAGATATAATGCAAATAACAATTCCACTTGTCGCACGATGTTTGTCTTGTTTCGAATGCCAGTTATTACGTCTCAATGACTTCTGATAAATAAAACTTTGATGCGAAAAGAAGCGACCGTGAATTCTCAAGATCTTGACCTCACGCGAAAAAAATTCGACTTCGGAACTCTTCGATTATCTTAATTTATTTTTTAATGCCCGTGAATAAAGCATATAAAAGCAATTTAATGAGATGTAAGACATTTTTCCAATGTCACTACAATACGTTCCACTGACCTCCTGGTATGATCATGTCGTTAAACTTTTATAGGAGAATAAAGCTACATGCTTTCAACAGCTGAAAATGTTAAAGGATTCTGGAGAATCTAAAAGCAATTTTGCAACTATCTTTTATCACTTTATAACAAAAACGGTCTTATGAATTCTTAATATTGAAATTTTATTTTATTTTTAAAGTTGGAAAATTCGGTTCAAATGTAAATCCACGTAAGCGGCAATCATCATTTTCAAAGCATTCACCTGATATTCTCAGCGCAATATCCATTTGCAAGTACCCTTTAATCTCTATAAAATAATTACGCTAAAATCGTCGGCAAAAATTGTACAGTGAACGGAAGGACTCATGCGATTAATGCTTTATTAAGCCCTGCTTTAAAACTAATTTCTGTAGCATGATCTTAATTTAATTTTCATTTGAATAAAGCATTAAATTAAATTAAAGGATTAATTAACTAATTAACTAATTAACATAATTTTAAATAGATTATGTACCAAAATACCTTCAATAAATTATTATAAATCAATTATTTTTACTTTCATCGACAAAAATCTGGAAATTCGTGTATTTAAATTTTTGACAACTCTTTTAAAAATGGTACTCTTGCAGTAATTTACATACTTCATAATTTCTATAATAATTACAAAAAAAAAACAGTAGATAAAATATTTTTCCTGATTATACTAGGACCGGAAAATAATATCCACGGATTTCAAAATTGTCAAAGAATTATTTCCACTCCTCCAACATAAAACTGGAAGCTTTTCCTCAATAAACTATTAATATCAACGATCTTTAAATAGATAAATTCCCTTCCCAAAACTTTTAGGATGTTTTGTACGCTGGGAAGTTAGATGATTTTTAGCTCGGACTGTACCACCCTACTGTTGTTAGGGGGAGGGGGGAGACTAGGGGTGGTATATGATCGTGTATATATGCCGTCGCGGAAGTATTGTCAGCGTGCTCCACCTCTGGTTTTTCCCAGAAAAATGCATTTGAAACACAAGGCATGAATCGATCTGGAAAAAAATTATATCCAAAATATGAGAAAATTCTCGTTTACAAGCCCATCAATTTGTAAAAATTTTCGAGTATCGAGAGGCTTGATATTGAAATTGTGAGATTTCCCTCTGGCTCGACTGCGCTGGACAAAACTCGTTCAGTCAACTCGAGTATATACGGCCAGGGGCGGCGGTAAGAGGGGTACGAGGAGGGTGGGGGGTACAATATGGGTTATCGAGGGGGCCCCACCCCCGAGGGAGGGCAGGGGTCCTCATTTTATTACCCAGACTCCCATGAAGGTTCTCAACTTCTTACAAAGTTCTTATAACACCGCGGATTATCGTGTAAACACCAGGAGGGTCGAATGGAAAGTGGTCGCGGGAACGTCACTAACCGTAGTCAACAATCGTTTAAATCGCCGCAACTGCAAGTCCACAGGCTATAAGAAACAATATCTTTAACTTATAAATCCCTTAATCACAGGCTGATAAAAGGTCACATTTATTTTAGGTCTCAGTTGCAAATTCTTATTTAAAATGGAATTTAATGCTTAAGTTCATTCTTTATTCATTCTTCTTAATTAATTTTTTAATACTCTAGGCCTTATTTTAAGCTCGGAGAGTATTCTTGAATTAATATTGGAATATTTCACTAATGGCAATTAATGGTCTATTAATTTTAGAAAGAAGCTTCTAATTTTTAGAGAAATATCTTTAAATATCATAAAAATAAATTTTAATTTTTTTCAAGTATTCTTTACCGACATTTTCATTTTTTTATAAAAAATATTCTGTGTAAGATTTATGGACTATCTCTTATGTTTATTTTAATTTCTGTAAATACCAGAGAAAATTGTGCTGATTATAATTTGCGAAAATGCCTTTTGCAAAGCATGTAAAAGTTTCGACTTTCATGAAACCAAAGAATATAAATGTGAATTTATTAATCTTTTACAAGCACCCTGAATTAATAAAAGATTTTCTGTTTGGTAAATGTCTGTCAATATGTTTAACAAAATAATTTAAATACTTTTAGCTCTCCTCAAAATGACGGGAAATTTTATCTCAAAAAGAGCAGGAGAAATATTGGTAATATTTTTATATAGAAATTGAGAAATAACGTACAAAAAGAACAATCGAAAAAAGTTTCACTTTTGTTAGAACTTAATTATGCTACACCTGAAATCAAGCCTATTTTTGTCTTGAATCTATATTTAAACCCATTTTTGTTTTGAAGACTAAACCCTAAGCATATTTTTCATCTTAAACCAAGACCTTCTATTTTAAAAAAAAATTTTTTCTCAAAAAAATCACTCACGAGAGTGAATTTCGACGAATGTGGAATCTAAGTCGCTAAGTATGAGTTGCAAACTATAAGAAGCAGTCTCTTAGAGAGTCGACAAGAAAGTCTCGAGAGAAAGCACGTGGAAGTTCCACACTTCGTTCCTTTCGATTCTACCGTGAGAGAAACGTGAGAGCAAGGTATGAAGGTCTCCCAATAGGACTAAAGTACTTATATGTATAGGGCTACTGGAGCCCTGGGGTACAGCCCTGCGAAGAATCTTCTTCCCCAATTCAACTTCTACTTCTTCTACTACTTTTGCTACTATTATATTTTTTATTCTTTTTATCCTTTTTTATTCTTCTTGTTCCTTTCCCTGCCAGTATGTCTTCCTTCGTTTTGCCCCTGTTTCCCTTCTCTTAACTCAGCTAGAGGCTAGACTACGTTCTTCAACTTCGTTTTATTTTATTTTTTATTTGCTCACCGGACCACCTACACCTACCTGAAGCAACTAATGCTCTTTGCTCATGATACTATGTCGGGAAAATCGTTAGCAATAAAATATTACTCTACATCAGCCAGTAAACATTATTGCCAGTCATACAATAATTAGAGCTCAATCAGTGCAAAATTATAGCATTGCAATCTGTAATTATTGCTAAAGTAACAACCACTGATAACAGCCTGATGTATGACAATGTTTTATTGCTTCATTAGTAAATATATTTCTTGGTCGTCTAAATGATTTCATGTTTATGCAAAGCTTCATTTATAACCGAGCAAGTTGGCTAATACAGTCTTAAGATTATTAATCATTTCAGAATATCTTAAGAGAAAGGTATTTAAAACTTCCTGAATTTTCTCTGACTTTTATGATAAAATATATAAACATAAAGAAATAATTAATAATAATAATAATATATATAAATAAATTTAGCACAATTGACATATTCTTCGGGATTCAAAAATCAAATTGATAAGTAGAAGTAATCAAATACGAAACTATTGACTATATCTACGAACTAGTTATGGATTTAAATTAATAAATCCACGATTGAAAAGGAGAAAGGTATTTTTACCATTATGGAATTAAAATTTCCGAGAATGAGTGTAAAATATTTATATGTAAAATATAGAAATCCGAACGTTTGAGAGCATATACCATCATATAGGCTCGAAAGAGTCACGCGAGAAGAAGAATGAAGAGTTTATTTTTTTCAGGTCGACCTTTTTCGTAAGAAAGAGCAAGTCCGGTTTTAGAAGGTCTAAATTTTAGGTCTTTTGTATCGCCAGTCGACACTTATTTCAGTTAGCAGAGAACCAACAGAAATTAATAAATGAGAATCAATGAAAACCGAATAAAAACTAACATTTCCGAAATTAAGTATTGATGACCCCAGTGCCGGATTTACTCTCAATGTAACCCTCTCTAACAGTTTTTTTTACGATTTCAAATATGTAATAAAAAAAATGTCCTGTTTTTACACACACATAAAACATCGGCGATATTTACGTTTTTTTCAGCCTTGCCTTCCTTCAAAATTTGTCGCCTAGACCCGAGCCTTTACGGTATTCTCTATCTAATGTAAATACAGCACTGGTGACCTTTCAACTAACCCAAATATCGTTTATACATTAATGCCTGCAAGATTATATTTTGTTAAATTAAGTTATTTTGCTTTGATCTATTCTCGTATTCACTACATATCAAGTAATCATTAATTTACTATTTCTGAAAGCAGAAATGGCGATTTCTATCAAAAGACAGTACAGGTCGTTAGCCCGGGATAATTTAAAGTTCAAAAACGTGAGTTGAAATTAGTTCGTACATGCAAGAAACTCTGCAAGTTTTATTTGTTTAAATCTAAAATAATTGTAAAAAAATGGTAAAAAAAGAATTTAGGTATTTAAAGACAAGAGTCAACACTTTTCTGATAGATTCTTGATAGATTAAAAAAAACTAAGGGCCATATGATCGATTGGCACCATCCCGATGAAGAAACGGCGCTGAACTCTGCACATGCATGCTGACAGCGGTCGAGATCTGACGATAGTCGGGAGCAAAGATGATTTATTGCTAGTGGACACGCCACGTTGAACTAACTTTGCAAGATAGTACGAACTTGAGGGGTCGGCGAAAAATTTTGAAGGTTATGGATCTTACCCTTTCTTCTCTAAGGTTTCTAATGTTTGCTAATATTCTATTAGCCCCTGAAGTTTCTACTTGCTATCCTATCTTAAAAAAGTGGTGTCACAAAATGTCTCGAAAATCTCGCATGATTGGCTTCTGAATGACTTGAAGTTGAAAGAAGAAAAACAAACTAACTCTCTAAATCTGAATTAGTGAAAAGTAGGTCATTAATTTACTTTAATGAAAAATTCTACTAATTGTTAGTCATTTTATGACTAAAACTTTAGTGAAAAGATCAAATCTGCTAAATGAAATAATGAAATACAACCAATAATTAGTAAAAATTTTCACTAAAATAAATTAGTGACTGACTTTTCACTAATTTAGATTTAAAGAGAATGGCGCAAAAAAATTTCAGGAAAATCTTGGAAATTCTTTAAAATTCGTTAAGATTTCTTCAAACTCCCAGAAACCTCAGTGAAAATCCACTGAGAATCAGTGAAAAGTCACTGAAATTTTCAGTAATCGTCACTAAAATACTAAAAATTTCAGTGACTTTTCACTGATTTCCAGTAGATTTTTCACTAATTAAAATCGTGAGAAAAGAGTCACTGAAAATCAGTGGAATTTGACTGGGAATCAGCGAAATTTCACTGATTCAAGTTTAGAGAATAGGATAAAATTAAAGTCCCTTTACATCGTTTAAAATTCATTAAAATTATTAGAAATCTCATTAAATTCCACAAAATCTTTAAAGAATCATAACAATCTTTTGAATTCGCTTAATATTCCTCGAAATTTTACGAAAACATTAGAAATCGCTTAAAATTCGTTGAAATCTCTTAAAATTCCCTACCTTTAAAAAATCTCTTAAAATTTCATGAATTCCGTTCAAATTCCGCGAAACATCCTGAAATACCTTAAAATTCCACGAAATCTTTTACAAATTCTAAAAATCCTTAGAACTTTGTAAAAATCACTTGAAAATTGTCAAAATCCATTGAAATTCCTAGAAACCTTTTGAAACTCTCTAAAAAAGATGATGTAACGAAATGTCTCTAAAATCGCGCATAAATTTTATTATTGTTTCAAATCTGCTCTCTAAATTTGAAACAGCGAAACTTTATTGGTTTTTGAATGACTTGAAGTTGTAAGAGGGAAAATAAATAATCGTGCGCGTAGCGAACGTGTTGGTTTGCTAGTTCTAATAAATATAAAGGATCCACGAATGGAAACCCACTACCTTCTTGACACTACACTTGATTTTCAGTTAAATTTCCTTGAGATTCAATAAAAAAAGTTGAAATAATTAAATCAAACATTGTAGGACAAGGTTGAAAGGAAAGTACAAAACATAGTGAGAAGAGGATTGATTGACAGACAGTAATGCGAAAAACACGAAAGAACATTAGTCCGATGTGCCCCGTTTGTCCACGTGCATTCGAACGAAGATTAATGGAGAAGAAAGCACGAACGCGTTATAAAGTATTCGCACGCCTATTTACCGGTTACCTAATCTTAATGATAATTTGCTAGGATGGATCTCTTCAGAAGCAGAACAATAAATCTATACTTCAAATTGCCTTTTATCTTCGCATCTTGTTCACTTTGCAAGAATTTTTAGTATATTGTATTACACATTAATGTTGCGTAAGATATATCCGGATTTTTCATCAGTTTATTGACCCATGAATATGTGATAGATGTGATTAATAACTTGGAGAACCTTCAGCATAAAGCTTCTCTCTTCATGACGTATTCAAACAAAAAAGATATCAAGTTTCAGATCCTTTTATATCTTTTATTAAAAGGAAGGTTGATGATGATAGTTTGTCTCTTTTAAAAAACTAATTACCATAATTCTGTACGGGATATTTGGTTGATATTAATAGATATCAAAAAGTAAGCAATCTCGTAAAAGTTATTAAGTTCTCGTAATCTTATCGTCTATGGGAAAATCTTTTCGAGTGGTGGTCTTTATCAGTTTTGTAGTATATATAGTCCAGATAATCTTCGCAATTTGCGGCCTTTTCGTGCATGTTAGCTTCCATCCCAATAAATCGATAGATCCGATAGTCTGATAAACAACAAAACTAAAATATTGATTCCCTCATATTTTCAATTTTGAACAGAATTTATAAATAAACTTAAAAATAAAAATCGTTGCAATATATGAAGGATTCATTGAAAATAGGACAAATTATTCATTAATGTATCAAGAAAAAAGTGGACTGACTATATTTTTACAAGAAATCATTTTGCTTAAGAGGAAGTAAGACGGACCCCATCCCAATATAACCGAATCTAGCGCTGCTAAACTTCGACGATCGAACTGAAAGCCTTAAACAATTCCATCTAACTCTGTTCTCCATATTAAGTATATGAAGAATATACATTATATGTATTCCTATATTAGTAATAATTTATTGAGTTCACTCACCTCGGTGCGCTGCTGTAACCTCTTGTTCAGTTCATAGAGTCGGTAGTCCGGTTGGCCATGGTTAAAGTATGGTGTGTGCCTCCTGGGGACAGGTAACGATCTGTCAGACCAGACCGACAGGTCATGTTAGGGTGCTGTGTACAGTGTGTTTCGTGTGTGTCACGTGTATCATGCATATTACACTATAAACTAAATTAATTAGCAGTGTGACATTGTTGGCAAATCTCACATTCAAGAAAGGAGAAATAAAAGGATCATTCACGGAGAAAACTGCATATTAAACCGTAATATCTAGCTATTTAACTATGGGACGACTATCTAGATATTCAGATATAATATCTTGATATTAAAACTTAATATCCGCAGATATTAAAGTATATAATCTAAATATTCTAACATCAAATATTTTAATATCTGAATATTAAGTTTTAATATCAAGATATTATATTTAAATATCTAGATAGTCGTCCCATACTTAAATAGCTAGATATTACGGTTTAATATCCAGTTTTCTCCGTGTTTTCAGTCTTTTAATTTGAACCAGTGGGACTGGAGAAGTACAACATCACTGGAGTGATGTTGTATTTCTGAATAAAGTTGCGAACGTTCAAATGAACTAAATATTTTTTTCAAATTATATTTTATCCAAAAATATTGTGCCAACTAAAAGTAACAATCAGAATTACAAGTTTATTTAATTTTTTATTATTTTCAATGTAAATGAAACAATATTTAAAAACTTTTTATATTTACAAATACAATCAATACAAAAATTTGTTCATTTGAACGTTCAGAACTTTTCAATCATGTACTTCTGGCTATTTGAATCAGCGAAAATTCACATGCCTTTTACATATTTTGCGAGCAATGTCATGTTCTGCATGTTAAATGCTACTTATATGTATGTATAATAATTTAAGATAATATCAGAACACGGTAAACAGGGAGAAACATTGTGAAACTAAGAATCAATTGCTTATAACAAGATTTCGATCTTTCTCATAAATACTTATTAGAGGAAGAGCTATGAAACTTCAAACAGACCGCGATGAGTGGGAGAAATATCCCTACACCTTGTTAGCTGTCAATTCCCCAGAAGCACAAATCCAACAATGGATTCGTCTTCTATTACGATTCAATCGTGGGAAGACTTATCTACTCGCAGACGTTAACATATGAACGGTACTGATGTGAGTCAAATCGACGATAACCTAATCTGCAAACGATTTATCAACAAGATAACCAAATCCCTAAGCGAAATTCATCTTCCTTTCCTCGACTTGATTCGCAATGAAGAATTCGCGAACAGAAATCTGAAGGGAAAATTGATTTATGTTATTAATAAACTTGAATTTTCGGTATTCCAGTCATTAATTCTACATATGTCATTAACTAAATATTTTTGTCTTTTATTTATCACATTCATCTGATGCGTCTGAGAAGTCGCAAGATTCACGAGACATGAATACGCTCATAATATTACTTGTGATGACATATTGTGATGACTTATGATATTTGGAACGGGGGTATCATTAAGAAGGAAGTGGAGCTATGATTAATAGCTACCCGTACCTACCCGTGTGTAATTTTAAATTTAACACAGTTAAAAATTGAATAATCAAGCAAATTGATACTCGGAATTACACAAAATTCTCGAGTCCAGAATTCAGAGCATACATTATTCGTAAACCAGATCAGCAGAGATGAAAGACAAGTTTCGAGGGGTAAATTTAGAGCAAGGGTTGCCTCAGAGAGGCAATCGAACGTCGAACGTAAGGGGCGAACGAGATACGCATAAATCTTCTTTTCTCCTAGCTCAACGAACAAGATTTACATGTTACACACAAAATAATCAAGCGTTCTTTTTTTTTAAATTGTAAACAACAATCTTTTTTAATTAGATACCCTTTGTCTTAAAAATAGGGTTCTCCATTACATTTTATTAGAGGAATAAAATAATTTTTGAACAGGATTAATTTAAGTCAACATAATTAGGCCACTCTTGGTCTTAAAATAAATCTTAATAATTCAGTTGAAGAATTATTGAAAGTATTTTTAGTGAAGTACTTGAAATTTTCTTCAGATGAAATGATACGACGAATGAAATAAGTATGTAGCTGAATAAGCGCAATCAGAGTTTGAATTCTACGTACATCGGTCTAGTTAATACTAGACGGGTTAGTGGCCTAGCAAGCGAGACCAGTCATAGTTATTAAGCTCGGGTTAATGGGTTTAGTTTGCAAAGCTAATGGGCGCGGGCCTGTCGCGCGCGAAAGGTAGCCTCGATCAGCTGACTGGCCAGCTGGTCGAGTGAGTTGAGAGCCACTGCCTGCAGGGGTCTCAGATTGGGTTAGCAAAGGGCGCAGTTGGGGTGACGAGGGTGGCTTCGAGGGAGAAAAGAGGGTGTTATTAGGGGTTGCTCATAGGGTGGCAGTGCGATCAATGCCAGGGAGTCATGCTAGCCCCCCTTGAGTTTATATATAGAAACATATATATGTACGAATATATTAGACTGTATGGGTACCGGTTTTCATGTGAATGCCTCTTATACCTATATGTCCGTATGTCCGCACAAAGTCAAAGGGATGTTAGCACGTGTAAAACCCTCCACATGTACTTTTTCTTCAAAAATATTCACGATACTCTCATCCGTTTTTTTTTTTTCCATGGGCACTCGATTTGCGGAAAGTGGGGTCGAGTGAATTTAATGGAGGGCAATAAATAAAATAGAGGGAAATTTAGCAAATTTTGATATTAGCTGACTAATTACTAGGCAAGTCAGAGAAACGCTTTAAGAATAGGTGGAGATATATTAAGTCATTATTATATGGTAGTTGAATAGCAATTTATTTAAATTTTATGTTAAGACTGGGAACTCGGTTGTGATGTCAAACCACGTGCTGAACTCTCGTGTCAATTATTACCTATCGACCGAGGAAAATCAATGCACCAGATGTTCATGGCTTTTGATCCAGGTTCGTTAGGTTTTAAACTCGGTTTTAAAGTTGAGCTTCAGAGTCTCGCCCTACTCAAGGATAAAAATGACGAATAATTTACTTTATGTTTATTGATATAAGCTCGTTAGTTATGATAAATTATGAACTTTTTTCTTTGATTTAATAATGCCATATGCAAGTATAAAAGCAGAAATGGAAATTTTGAATAGAGTGTAACGAAGAAAAAATGTTGAGTCCCTCATCATTGCATGCGATCGACTCGTTATATACAGGTGTAAGACTTGCCACACGCGTTGTAATAATATCGTGAAAGTAACCCTCACCGCACTGCGATGACGGCATTCCGAACATCTTGCATTTCATAATTCACATAAGCTAAGTAGACACATACTGGTACAAAATACATTTCTAATTGAGACCCAGACAACATTGTAATATGGAATATTAATTCAACATGATACTCGAAAACACAGAAAAAACAAAGTGTTATTTTAACACTAAAAATGATGTAGCTAATCCTAACAAAATATGAGAAACTAACAACTTGAAGTTGCAGAAGCAATAAGGAGTTTTCAAAACTTTTAGAAATCTAAGTATATTTCACCTATAAGTGCATGAGTTTAGGCGTGACGAACTTTCACTTGAAAGTACGATTTCCTAAAACGGAAGGAAGTATCAAATTCGCAAAACATTTGCAATATTTTATAGACATAAGTTACATTACCAATGAAAATATTTTATTATTTTCATGTTCTCATCATTTCTATTTCTGAGTGTAACAAATAAACGATGAACTCGTAGGCAAATAGCCTTATTATCTTCAAGAAGAATTCCCAGATATTTTCTGGGTCAAAATGTGCTACGCGTTGCCAGATGAAAAATTGCAACGAATCTATTATCATTAAATGCAGCGCGTGTTTCACAGAATAAATCGGGTGGCGTGACAGACACCTCAAGTCGTTGTAGGTCGTCAAGCAATAAAAGGGTCAAAGCACTAACAAAGTTGCACTCAAGTGGCTTTAACCAGTTTTATTAATGCTTGCAAATGGCATGTACTATTTGAGGATTGCGAATTAGGAAACTCAGATAGAAATAGGAATTATTATTATAGTATATTTTCTAAAAAAAAAAAAAAAAAACATCAAATTATTTTTCTGGCACATTTTTCAAAGCCTTCTTTTAACTAAGGAGAATGAGTTGAACGAATATAACTTGCGGTTAAAGAGACAAGACCTGACAAGATAGTCTATCGTGGGAACTGAGAACGAGTGGTAAACGTAGTTTATAAACATAGTATGGAAGCTAAGACTGGGCGAGTTTATTTGGCAGCGACGAGCTTGTATCTATATATGAAATTCAAAATTTAACACCTTCCAACAAAAAAAGATTCTAATTCCGGTCAACTTGGTAAAAGGAATATGAAAATAGATATCAGGAGTTTTGATACACCCTCTAAATACATTTTAAGTGATGAATAATACAGAGCTTGAAGTTTATCTTGAATAGCTGCTCTATCATTGGAAAGCAAGCGGTCAGCCTCCAATGAAAGTCGAATGCAAAGTGCGTGGAGGCTCGACCGCCAATCAAAAGGAAAATCACTCGAGGCGCGTAGATAAGGAAAAAAGAAAGAAGAAAACTCGACGGCGTTGGATCACTATTCATCTAACCAACTCAATTGACCTCTGACCTCGACGATTAGACCTATAAATTAGTGACAACATCATCCCACACAAAAGACCACCAAGATCGAGGTCACAAAAAAGTGACAAATTAATTTATAGAGTTCGTCATTACTCCAATGAATAAAAAAGGAGATTAAAACATTCTTTAAAAAGTTCAATTGAATTTTTTGTTTCGATTAACTCTACTGTGTAATTATTAGTTTAGAAATGGTCAAATGGGCTAATGATGTCATTTGTCATGAATTTGGGATGATCGATTACTGGGCATTAATAGTGTCGACTCTAAAATTATTATGAACATAATTTAGTAAGTGCTACATCAGAGTACATGATATCTAGGAGGATTATGCTGGTTCACCATACACAAGAGAAACCCCTCAATAATCCAACTCACCCTTACCAGACCAACCCACGTGATTTAGTCCGGAGATCGCAATCTACCTTTGATTGATTCTCCAACCCGCATATAATCATGTTCAGGACACGTGGCTTCACATTTACAGGAATAATTTTGCAATAGTTTTTGCCAAGAAAAAAGTTGATATTATTTTTCATTAATTTTGCATATTAATTCCCTACTGCAAAAACGCTTTCAACTGTCAGACCTTGAATGATGCATACGTCAATCTCAGAAATCAATTATGTCATGGTTATCACGCAATACCATAAACTTTTATGTCTAATTTAGGAATCAACTGGAACTTGTCACAGTAACCGAAAGAAAGGCGGTATTTCCTAAGAGAATGTATTTCCATGTATATTCAATTCACCAGCTAGTGTGGGCAATTGAGAAATGACTTGATAATTTTCAAGAATTTTTTTTTCATCTAACAAGAAGGCTTGATTTGACATCACGTGAACTCGCGTAAGACCACATTTTATATCGTTCGTAAGTGGTTAAAGTAAGTGTTAATACCGACGCTTTTTGCGGTAAAAAAATCAGACAAGGCGCACGAGTACATCCAAGGCGGAACACAGGGTTGACCATATAGACTGTGTGGGAGGTTGTTAATTTATTGCACATTAACGTCACTTGTCTCTGACCACGCACTGCGTATAGTGAAACTATACCTACTCACTTGCCTACCGCTTGTCACGCATTATACATTCGTCACGCCGAACTTCGGCTTAGTGAAATAAGACATTTTGCGTAAAGTGAAGCGTATGTCATGCGGGATTTAGTAAGACGGATTGAGTGTCATAAAATCTCGCAAAATGCTCCAGATACCCATAAACCACGAGGTCGGTAAAAATAAAAATTGAACATTTAAGTAAGCCGTGGCACAATTTAGGAAACAAAAAGGATCTTGTGAATCTCGTGAATTAAGCATTCGCAAAAATTCAAAAAGACCTGAGAAAATCTGTTCTTTGGGGAGAGAATGAAAGTAATGGGGAGCAAAGTGAGTAATTAGTATAAGCGTGGAGCCATTGGAGACAGAATAATAGACAAGATTGTGGGATAACGCACAATGGTTAACAATGTCGGATTGATCAGAGATTGCGGTAGATAAGTAAATTAGGCGCGATAGATGGAAAGAAGGGAAGCGAGCCAAAAGGCAAGCGCACGCGTACGGTGACGTGCGTGCACGTTGCGTAAGCATGAAAAGTCCATTGCACGCACGTGCGAGAACGAAATTAGCCAACCCTCCCGCTCCCACATTTCCTCCTCGCTCCCTCTCAATTTCTCATTCCAATGCGCTCTCGACCCTCCCCCGGCGCCTCTGCTCTGGCGCATGCATGCATACATCGCATGGAACATGCACCCTCGCACACCAAGAAGATTTCTATCACTAGGTTCAGTTTTTGTCAACTGACATCAAATTTTCGAATAGTTTCTAAAGGTTGGGATCCTTTGAGAATTAGGTTTGGAATAGAAGAGGCCACGCGCCTTTTCGTCTCTCCAACTTCTCGACGCGCATGTAAACACGTTTGCTGGTTATGCCGAAAGCAAGGAAGCCAAGTTTAGAAGCGACTCGTTGCACTCGGTGTGGCCTCGCTTCTTGCAGTACGGCTCTATTAATCAGCAGCCAGAAATTCCATAGGGTTAGCGACCAGACTACCCCGACAAGAAGGGACGAAAGAGAAGACAAGAGGAGACTCAAGACAAGAAGAGATGAAATTCGAGAACTGATCGCACGACTCCAAGATATCATTTCCTTCCCAGAGACAACGATATTCCTTTCAGGACACGTTTACACGTCGCTACATCTCATGTAATCTCAAGTTTATATCGCCAAATAAGCTGCAGTCTTCATAATCAACGTAATGGTGCAACAACCATTTTTTCCAAATTCTGAAAAGACTTCTCGAATTTCAAAATGCTTTAATGAAGCCTTTCCTTTAACGAAAACATACTGAATACAAATAGACACACATATCTCTTATTCTGAAATCAATG
This sequence comes from Synergus itoensis, assembly GCA_904066005.1. Taxonomy (NCBI): domain Eukaryota; kingdom Metazoa; phylum Arthropoda; class Insecta; order Hymenoptera; family Cynipidae; genus Synergus; species Synergus itoensis. The sequence goes on from CAJFCP010000089.1 coordinate 1,024,436, forward strand.
ATCCGATCTCTATAATTCGTTACAGAGACATAAATCTGTGTTGTTCCCCTCGAATCAAATCCATATCAATCTTTAATGTCAGCGCACTTATCTGGGAGCCACTAATGTAAGCAGCTCGTTCGAGACTTGCTACTTATTAAACTTTCATAGCTTGCGAAGAAAAAAGGGGAAATCACAAAGCGAGAGGGATATCAACTACGAGAAAGTTTTTACAGTGTAGTTTGTTTGGGAGATACAGGTTGCGCAACTTGTTTAAAAGCTACATATATATATACAATATATATATATTAGGCTTTGATATAGTTCTATATAGTTACTTGACAGTGCATCGAAACGTTGACCTGAGCGAACCTCGTGCACAAATTAAGTTACTGATCGCCCTCGAGGGTAACTTCAAGCAAAAGGTACAACTCGAGGAGGGACTAGGGGTTTAAATGAGGGGGAGGAATCCTGAGTAAGTGCTTCCTTTCTCATAATATATAAAACAAAACTTCACGCCTTCAGCAACCTACTGTTCACTCCTAATGAGATCTCGCTCTCTAAATATCCTTTCTCCTTGAATAATTTCTCCTTCTCAACGTTTCAGGCAAGATGGACAAAACGCCTCGAGGGCGGAAATTGCAGGTGGAAGCTTTTTGACCAGAAAGATCATTTGTTTATCAAAAATTTTGCTTGTAAACTTCACTCACGAGACTGACGTAATCTGCACATGTGGTTTAGAGTTATGAGGAATATTTATTGAAGTAACGTCACGACTAGATATATACAAATTACTCCAATGCATCATAGATCTGATGAGTTATTATTTAGAACTGACATTCTTTAATTCACCTTTTTTCAGTAGCAATCTACGTAAGACTAATAATCATTCCTGTCAATCCTCATGAATAAATAGCGGTTCACGATTTGAATAAACACTGCGTTTCAAACGACAATCAAAAGCTTCACGCCACGTTACCCCTTTTATCAATTTTTTTGCAACAACATTTTACAAGGAAAATTAAAAAGAGCCTGAGGCTATAATTCATTAATGTTATTTAGTATGACGTTTATAATATCAATAATATAATATAATATCAATTATATAATATAATATCAATTATATATCAAGCAAAGAGCTTGAGAAGATTACAATAAGTAGAAACCGAGTCACGTTCAGAATTACCTATCCTAAGTTTCTTGAAAGACTCTAAAGAGGTTTCAAGACGCTTTAGAGTGCCATAATGGCGCTAAAAAGTTGCGACCGATCTGATCGGTATGGCAAGTGGATTTATCCGAGTCAGAGAGCAATGCGAAGCTTTGCATTTGGAGCCGAGAGACAAGACCTTGTCCTCTTTAAGGCAATTAATGACTCAATCAGGATCTGAGTGATTCACTCTTTATAAGGGCTGGGGTAACGCGTGGCTGGACTCCACAATTTGTAGAATGCACTTGTCTACCCGCATTTATTAACGCCACTGACATCTATCTAATTAAGGATGAGCTACTAACTTGAAGAGTATCCACCTCACGTGCCATTCCTTTCATTAATGATCGCATTCTACTACCTAAAGACATTCTAAGACATTCTAACATCTATTATCAATTCAGGGTGGTCACTCAAATCTGACAAACAAATCCCAGGCTTTTTCCGGATTTGCTGCAAATATAAACAGTATAAGTGGTGAAACTATTCAAAACTGAGTGATGTTAAGTTTGAGTGGCCACTCTCAATTCAATATCCTTATTACTATGATACAGCTTCTCTTACCAGATACGTGTTTGTAATTGCGTGTTATATCAAAAGGTTGCTTACCTGAAACAAAAAGAAAAATATTTATTAGTATTATCCTGTACAATTTTATGATAAAGTTTTGGAATTTTATAATAGAGAGATGCAATATTCTAGAGATCGGAGACATTTTCATATACTCCCTAAAAGAAAAGATATATTTTAAACTTTCGATATTGACGCCTCGCTGTCCGCAATTCTTTCTACAATACAACCTTTCACTTTCACATTTATACTTCCGTGTCGTTACTTAAACGCAAGCGAAACGCGTCTGACCATTGCCAAGTAAAGATTTAGGTATCGTAATTCAGCAGTACTTTATGACACTCGTTTGGAAAAGCTAATTTTCTTATTACACTGATAATCTATCCTGCATGATGTATCAGTGAATGCTTCAAGAATTATTCGGCACACAAACCTTATGCGTATAAAAGAAGTAACCGCTACAAAAGAAACTTATAAAGTTTCATATATTTATCTGAGTATTTATCCTAAGATTTATAGAAATGTTTCAAACATTTCTCAAAAACTGGAATGAGTTTGATACAAACAAATAAATTGGAGCAATATTTCATACGAGAGACAAAATACAATCTCTCTTTTCAGTTCAACAGACGGGTCTTTAGCGACGCTCACACATCCATTAGGATCACTTTACCAAGTACATAGACTCAATTATCAAGATTTAATGTTAGAATAAATAACAGACAACGTTTACACGACTACCGCCGTAGAGTCGGGATAATTATTGAATGTTTGAGCGCGTGTAGCTCCTGGCAAAACAAAATATGTCTCGCCATATACGTGAAAAGACATTTCATTTTAATCTGTAGCAAGACTGAAATGATTTGCCGTAATGAAAATTGATATAGTTTTAACAAATTAAAGACCTGTTGTGTTCGTCGTAGATTAAATTAGAAATATACATACGAATCACGTATCACGTTTAGTACACGTATGTCTATTAAAGTATTAAAGTTAATAGTGAAATTTTCTAAAGGTATATGTTTCTGATTTATAAGAATAAGCAAAAAGTGTTTATAATGGTCGATATATCTTGATGATCGATACAGCGACTAAGGATGCATCTAGATTCTACAGCGAGGCGTTCCGAGTGATTAAATGCGACATAAAAATCGGTAGTCGTGCCAACCTTCGGCAGATCATCCTCGGATCCCTGCTTTACATTATCCGGAGTGAGTAGCAACGTTACAAGCGTGACAAGCGTGAAGCATGATCCGTTAAGGCAAGACACAGAAGCGAGAACTGAGAAGTAACAAGAGTTGTCACTATATCCACGTGGGCACGTGCTTTCCACTAACCAATGCATGGACACTTGACTGCACAGACAGCAAAAAAAGCGTATTTTTATTAGCTTTTTTGGAAAAATTTTTCCCTTGGATTAATATATCTTTGTGCCGCTATCATTTGGAATTTATCTTAATGTAATTTCAATTAATGATAAGGAGGAAGATGAGAAAGAATCTAAATTGACTCTTCGAGATTGGTGCAAAACTGAAGAATTTCTTGTTGGAACGAGTTATAATTTAGTGTGGAATAATCGTGGGTTCGCCCTAGCAGCTCTAAAAATAAATGCGAGGCTATAGAGACTTGTGTTTTAGTGTGCGCGATTGAAACTAACACATTCAGAATGTAACGAGGTATGCGCAACGCAAGCTCAACACGAAAAAGCGATCGATCTGTCTCTCTTACTCCAAGTTATAAGTTATACTCTCGCCTTTAGTGAATTTTCTCTCTTCCTTAAATACAAACTTTACTATATATCTGTAAACACGAGTATATGTAGAAACACTATTCATACCCCGCCTCAGCTGCAGAACGCAAAATTAATCCGCAGTCGTAAAATCTATCGCTAATCTTCGCTCATATATCTTTTTCATGTAAAAATAGGAATAGCAGATTGATTCCCGAGTCGATAAAATAATTTATATCCTGTTTGTTGCGCTGCAAGTCTAACTTTTCCTTCATTTTTTGCGCAAAAACATTCAAAGGACATAATAATTTATTTATTAATTTAACAATTAATGTGATTATGGTTCCGAATTTGTCAAATAGAATATTTACATCCGAACTTTGTAAAAGTATTCATTGAAACGTCAGTCAATCGTTTATGCAATCGAGTCGCGTGCGTGAATTGCTACTTGTGTTCGTGCGTTGGAGTTTGCATTGCATGCACAACTATAGCCTACAACTATATCGTACAGTGCAAAAAGTATCGCGCCTGAATAATCAACATAACGAGGATGCTCTTTTTCATCGAGCGTAAAATAAAATTTTAAATAATAAAGACTTTAATTCTTTGATAAACTTTTGGGATATAGATTATATACATATGTTAACTGCTATTCTATTATCTTCAATGCTACTATCTGCAATTTCACTATCTTCAGTATTTTCGCAAAGCTCGTCTGCAATCAAGGAAATAAAAAAATCGTAAGAGAGCTATATGTGCAAAATTGCTTGAGAACAGGGAAGTGTACAGCATAATTATCAAGGTCTCATAAGATATGTTTTCAGCAATCAATGCGACAATAAAAGAAAATTAAACAATGATCACACATAACAAAAAGCATGTTAAATAACTGCCACAATTGAATCACTCGGCCTTGGTGAGCTTCATATCATGTGAGATCATGATCCAAATTTTCGATTAAGAAACGACCTATATACAATCTAACAATACAGGGAAAATTACACAGAATTCTCCTTTTTTCGACGATTTAGAAACAATGCTGTTTACTTGCCAAGATGATTGTACACAAGTATTCTAAGAAATAATTTATGACCGTAGGTATTACTGTTGCTGTACTCTCTGTCGCCTTTATCGCCATCGACGTGTTCGTCGTTATCATTATGCAATGGACGCGTTGAGGCCACGTGACAGAACATCGAGTAATCACAGAGCAGAGGACGCTACATTTAATTATCTCACAAAGGTACTAACATGAACTATAGCAGAAATATTAGAAATACTAGAAATAGTTTTTGAGGCACCTATACACAATTTGAAGTATTATACAGTTGCAATTCATTTTTGCTCTCTGAAATCCATTTATACAATAATTTCGTCAGTGTTTGTTTTAAGTACAAGGATACGCCCGAGTTGAAGGAGGAAGAAGATAGTTATATACATGTTACATAATGAATCATTAGGTTGCAACTCTGTGAAGCTACTCTGAGCATGGTTTTCATAAAAAAAAGAAAACTAATTTGCGTCAATTCTATTTAAACCAAGAGTTTTCTATCAAAGCGCTTTATTTATATTAGAAAAATCGAGCTGGCAAAGGATCTTTGTTTGAAAACTGAAAAGTCAAGTTTTCGCGATAAATCTAGGAAAAGACTTATGCGCAGTCGATATTCGAATTCAACTCATGCATTATCATCAACGGTATTTGTTGAAATGTACTGTATTTTCTCCATAAATCTTAAGAGCATTAAGTCGTGTGAAGATAGTCGTGAGTTCGGCCAAAGTCCGGAATCATTGCTCTCTTGTCCACTATATAATGTATAATTGTATATATGTATATATGTATATGATGTATACTATAAGTATATATAATAAGGCATTTAAACTCAATGGCAGGAGCTAAGAACAACAGATTTTTAAGTAAAAAATGGATTGGTAAGCCTCAAAATGGTAAACATGTCATATCTAAAAATCCAAAAAGGGTATGGAAATAATATCCACGTACACATGAAGAAATGGCGAGCCAAGTTGACTTGCGTGTTGAGCCGAGTCGCGGTCTTTGCTGTTCGGTATAAGTTTAAATCGGGAATGGCGGGCTAGGAGGCCGTCATGCGGGAGGCACGATGGATATTTTTATCGAGCTAAATATAGGCAAACCTCCTATACGAAACGCCATACCACCTCATCGTGCTGTACCAGCACGAGTCGAGGGTCGCTTGTTAACGGGTACTGCGGTACCCCGGGGTGCACGGTAACCGCAAGAGCTTCCGCAGAGAGAGAACCAGAGAGCGAAAGAGATCCAGAGAGGGAGGAGGGCTTTAATCTAAATTCGATGGAGGCCACACCGCTATTCTGACCACGTGGATAAACCACGACGTGAGATTCCACAGAAAATCGCGCCTTCAACGCGGTTTTTAACGCACGACCCGCCATCAATCGTGTTTCACTTCTGCTTGAAAACAAGCACAAACTCGAAATATGGCCGGACACCCAAAAAAATTTATAGAGTACAAGTTTGTTTATGTCTACATAAACAACATGTTTACTACATGTTGCCGAGATAAATTTTTAGGAGACAGTGTTAAGTTCTTTGTATACAGGGTTGATTAGAAATGGCAGTATATGAATGGCGAGAGAAGAACGCTGAATGGGAAAGCATGTATTCATGATCTGACAATTGAATTTTCTAAAGAACTGCGAGCGTGTTGCCATGACACACAGGGTTAATCGACGAACAAAAGGTTATATCACTACCCGTTCTGTAACGTGTGCTGCACTGATCCTACATATCCAGAACTACCGAACCCACTAATTAAAGTACAACGAATAATTTTTGTCAATCAAATAAATTGATGTTTAAAACTTTATGAGCAATTTCTCCCAAAATATCAAAAAGGATAAAAATAATAAAGAATGAACATGCAAAGATCTTTTGCAATGTGATTGCTTGTAAGGGTATTGCCATTTAAAATACAACCACTAAGCTCTTTAAATGTGACTAAATGGCACTCTAAAGACTATGATAAATATTAAAGACTGCGTTCTTTAACAATTTTTCAATTATACAATAACTTGCTGTTCTCACAGTAACTTTATAAATACTTTCAACAATATTGAGCGTGTCCAATGGAGATATATGGGAATAGGAAATGGGTGGTACAAACAGGAGGCAAAGGATTAGTAAGTCACGAGCAGTTGCTTGGGCTAATTATTCCACCGAAGCAAGAAAATTTTACAGTATTTTAATTATCGGTTGTTAAAAATGCGTTTGAGTAAATTGTTTCATATTAGTTGTTGATGTAACAAGAGAGCACTAACAAAGTTTTAGTAATAAAAATTATCTATGCACGAAGTGTAGGTAAAACGCATTCTTCAAACCTAATACATATATTTGAAGAATTACCAGACATTCGACAAACCAAAGTAACACTGAAGGTCAAAAATGTCTTAACTGTAAAGTTTCCGAAGAAACTATATTTATCTCGATTAAGACATATAATAAAGACAGAAGCATTCACTTACGTTTCTTGAATATTTAAACAATCGACTCGCAATTCCCGCCACATTCATCTCACATGATTAATAACTAAATGTCAGAACGTCACGTTAAAGGAATGCCTGGAATGCGTTGAGGAGATATATAATAATTTTCCAGAACGTAATCCGAATGAAATTCAAGTTTTCCGGTTTTAAAAAAGGAATCAAGAAAAAGTCAACCAAAGTGCAGTAACTGAAAGACCATTAAGAACACGGGTATCAGGCGAAGATCGACGAGGTAACAATGCTCCATAAAATCGCTTATCATTTGCGGGAACGATTAATCAAACTCACTCGAGCGTAGACGATCGGTGATCACGGATCGCTAGCCATTGGTTGATCCAACGGACGAATGAACTACCATAGGAGAAACAATCCATTCATACGGTCCTGATGTGAGCGTAAGTTGGCGCGAAACTGCGCACAACTTTTGCCGGCAACCAAGTTCTAGTACGGGTGAATACCGGATTAAGGGCGTAGACGCAACACGAAACTTTCACTGAAACTTTACCCATACAGACACTAAAGTATAGAAGTTAGCTACATATTCACACACCTGTCTCTTTACACACATAAGTTCGAAGCCCTCTGGCAAAATAGCTTGGGAATTCAGAGGATTGGCATTTTCGAGAATTTCCTCTCCCAAAGGAGAGAGATTATTCAAGATATAATAGGGGATTTTCTCTAAGGGGTTATGCTGCTCATGTCACTTGAAATCATCCACAAAAGATAAAAAAAAAAACGTAAGCATCAGTAGATCCTCTTTGTTTAGCATTATACCGCATGTCCTGAAGCAGTTTCGAACTGTTTAAAACTTTACAGGACTTTCCAGAGAATTTAATATATGTCTGATTAACAATCGGACAATTTGATTAACAATCAAAGTTAAAGAAACAAAGGATACACTGTTAAAAAATTTCATTTGAAAACTACAGTATCATGTATCGTCATGTTTTCTGCATTTGTCGCCCACTAGTACCTTGTTTTGAACGAGGTATAATAGCATGACAGATCTTATAAGTTATGATTCAATATGTAAAGAGTTGTAACATCTCAAATGTTTGCTTCAACGCCCTCTTAACGCGTAGTTGACAGACAGAACGGATCTTCTACAACATGTCCCTATCAATTGAGATGCCTCTAGTCTCTGCTACTAATGTTACCAAATTACATGTTATAATTACAAGAACGAACGCGCGCTCCGCGCGCGCATTTACTTGCGCATCCTTAAAAATTCACGAAAACCTTCAAAATCATCAATCTCTTGAAATTTCATCAAATTCCATGAAATCCTTAAAAATTTTACAAATTCTTTTAGAAATTAGAATAATTACTTGAAAATACTTAAAAAATCAGAAGAACCTTCAAAATCATTAATCTCTTAAAATCAGGGTTGCGCACGTATAATACTCCACCGTATTATACGTGGTTTTATTCGCGTATATTACGTTAAAAGCGTATTATATGTAGAAAACCTCGAGTTACGCGTCACTGAATAGATTATAGTTTTAAATCTGATTGAATTTAGAATGACTTTGAATGAAATTGTAAGAAGAAAAATAAAACAATGCGCGAGTAGCGCATCTCTTGGTTTGCTAGTATTTATTACGTTAAAAGTATAGTATCTAGATATTTATAGGTTGAATATCTTAGATAATTAGACTGAATATCTTAGATGGCTGTTACTAGTTCACTATATCCAAGAAATTAATATTTTTTTCCGTGGGGTATCATCTAAAACATATCCAACTAATGATAGAAACATTTTCAAAAGTTCAGCAACAGCTACACATATCATCTTATGAACAGTTATCAGCAATCAGTAGCAACCGGTAGACAACCAAATACGGAACTGGGTTATGTCGTATTTCTATAACTTGTTGCAGATCTCGACTGGAACCCTCAAGAAATGGAAAATTGCGATCTCGCGATTGATTATTCTCTTGTATCCGAAGCCAAGTAGTAACAACATGATTCGATAGATGATTGCAACCAATAAAAGCGACAGGCACGAGACCAACCTTATAATTTCTATTAAAAGTAAATGTCCGATACTAATTGGATAATGATACGACTGCAGCATTTTTGTTACCTTGTACTGAAATATTTGCCTGAATTAAAAACCTGATCAGTTGAGCGGATCGACACATTAATGCGCTTTTTATTCTAGAATGTAGCAATATAACTAACGGAGGGAAATTACTCTATTAAATTTCGAAATTTAATTCCATAATATTATATGTATATTAACTTAAATCAGCAAATTCAAGACAGGAACAATTTACAGCACTTGTTTGAATTGTAATGTTAAATGCTGTCAAGTAGGATTTGGTATGCACCAGCGAATATGACCCTTGAACTCGAATGTCAGTTGCAGAACAGCTCTCGCAGTAAGATTGATTGTAATGTAATTGTAATTGGCAGCCAGTCTCATTAATCATACTCCGCTATCAATCAGTAGTTATTCCTCACTGGAAGGTATAATAATTTATTTGATCGAAAAAGTGTTCAGAGCTGGGGTAATACTACATTCAAACACACTCACAAAAATCAATGAACTTACTCAATCATATCAATAATATTACTTGGCTCGTTATTCGCTGGTTCACGTCTAGTTCTCATGTCTTATGATGTTAGCTTTGAAGTGATTTAGTTAACAGGTTGGGGAATGCCTGTGTCACTGAACTGAGTCAAGATAATTTTCTGGCAAGATACACGAAAACAAAGTTTGAGAGAACTAATTTAGCCGAAGCGGTAAAAACGCGACCTTGCAACAAAAACAGAGTGCTGTAACTTCATGGAACGTGCCTCATTCTCCAACTTTCTTAATACTTAAGGGTGACTTCTGCAGAAATGGTAGACATTCATCCTTTTTTGGGAAAGTAATTATTATAACGACACCTAAATGTCTATATGAAGTCTAAGTTTCTAAGGTGAATAAGTTTAATTCGAAGGCATAAAAGATTAATTTGAGAGTTGAAGAGATCTTTCAACAATGCAAGCTGATAGGGAAGGAAGCTGCGTAGAAACTTTTGGTAAATCAAACTCTTTTTTAGTGGTTCTTCCCTTCACCCTCGACCTCGAGGTCGATCGCGTCCCACGTGGTTTCCGGGACATGGTCGCGGATGCCTTTCCTCCCGTGCGACTGCGCCATAACGGGGCTTGCTTGTGGTCGGAAACACGTGGGAACCCGGCTCAGGATCGGCACGTTGCGTCCCGTGGGAATCCATATACTCGTCGTGAGCGACACAAAGGCGATCTTTCCTCCTCCTGACCTGATAAATCCCACCCGCCGAGGCAGACCAACCAGTCTTTCCGTATCCTTGGCGAGTACAGGAAAGGTTAGGTAAGATTCGTTAACACTCTCGAAAAAGGTGCAGGTTCCCTCTTCCAACCTTATTATCAGAGGAAAAAAGAACGCTCACCAACTTAATCTAATCTGCGACTGCTACAATATTAGCAAGTCAATTCCCCACCGGGTCCCAAACTTCTCATTAAAATGAACAAAAATATTTCGAAATAATTCAGTTCATAAGTATTATACATATTCCGAGTACGAGAAAGAGGCAGGAAATTAAATGAACTTCAATATTTTATGAAGTATTTCGTTTTAGAATCGATGTATGACGAGGGAGACTGTAAAAAGCAAAAGAGTGAACTAAAGCAAGAGAGCAAATTCGATAGAGAGCTCGATAGAGAGCCTTGGGTAAAAGGAAGAGAGAAGGGTCTTTTTTTGTCGTACAAAACTAAAGACCTGTTCACTAAACTGTACATTTTGCTATTCGCACACCTTTCATCCGTTCAGGGTATATCCTATACGTTGAATGATTGTGAAACATGTAAGCGCACATGAACAGTAGCTATCAATTTTTAAAATAAAACAAGTTTACGGCAGAAATTCTTGAGTGATGAAAGCATATTTGTGAAATGCGCAGAAAAGCTTACAGATGCTACAAGTTCAGATTTGATCTGTATTATTTTTAATTCTCGAGGAAGAGGAAAGCTTTCGTAAAAATATGAATGTGTAGAGGTTGCTTGGGTTTAACGAACCCTTCGATACACAAGAGCTATTTTTGTCCACGAGAATATTTTCACAGCAAGAGGAATTTCATTCGAATGAAAGGTCAACGTGAAAAATAGTTTAAAGACTGGAAAAAATCATTTTTAATTTTAATCTAAGGAGATGAAAATTTCTCTGAATGTAAATTGAACTGAAGTTTCAGACGTATCTTTCGAGGATTTTGTGTTACTCGGTAATATAAAAAATGTAATTATTAGTAATGATTTTCAAATTGATGTGTCGCGAATTTGACGCATAGTGATTGGTGCACAAAGGAACCGAATCCTGATTAGCAAGATGCGGGACAGGACACTCGATCCATTGTATCGAATTAGCTTCACCTTCAGACTCGAAACCCTTCATTTTCGTTTTGCAGTTTCGATCAATTTGATTACTAGCTCTAACACCATAAATGATTCTCAGAAGCAAGTTCGATTACTGTGTGGTATAAATTCAACCAAATTCCAAGACTCTTCTTAGAATTGTAAGATCACAAACACGAAAATTTTTGCATAACTTCCTATAGAAAATGCGCTTGTTTCTCTCAAGAAAAAAAGTGTCATAAAAAATATGCTGAGCCAGGTTTAAAGTACTCCATTGTAATCATTTACACTTCCGCAGTTTATTCAAAGATCAACATTGAAAAAAATGCGTCATACCCACTACGATATTTCATAATACTTGTTTTGAAAAATAAAGACATTTATGATTGAGAATGTTACATGAAACCTAGAAAAGCATTAGTTGACTTAGAACCAATGTTGTCAATTTTCTTACCGATGCTTCAATTATGAAAAAACTGACTAATATTGCACTTGTGATCATCCGCTGACGTCAACCACACAAACAACAAATTGTATTTTGTATTCCGTTAAAAGATTCTATCACCTGTGAATATAGCTATAGAAGATATATGTAGCCTCCTTTTTATCAGAGAATAGAAAGACAATCGAGTATATATGTATAGGGCCCAATACAGTCTTCATGAATAATTCCTTATTGTGTTTCATTCTTTATAAAGAAAGAAATGCAAAACAAGAGACTATTCTTGCCCCGAAAATTTTAAAAATCTATCTGAATGGTAATACGCCACTCGACAGCTTTTCAAATTTCGAATAATTGATGTAATTGTTTGAATTCTGAATAATTTCAAGTCAGCTGAAGACATTTATGCGGCAGGTCCCACCCATTTTCTCAATGGAGGATAAATATTGGGAATGAACTTTTGCAAATGTTACGAAAGAGAGAGTTGTTCAGTAAAGAAGAGCAAGCCACTACACTCAGAGTACACATACTTTTATATAATAACTGTCTGCATAAAAGAAACTGAATAAAATCTGCTTAAGGTTTACTGACGCGTTACAACAGAAACCATCATCGAAGAGTTCAGAGAGAAAATAACGGAGCGTCTTCGAGAAGGTACACTTTGGATCTGGAAGCTTCGCGGATTGACCCCGATTACGATCATTCCACTCTTGACAGCAAATACAATCAAAACTTTATTTGTAAACAATACACTGATATTTAAACAAAACTGAGAACCTACTTCCCCTCACGAAAGAGTATAATACTCACGTTTGCAAGAATCCTGTCATCTTCTAACCAGACTTTTTTTTAAAGTGAGTTGTGTCAATAGTTCAAAAAATTTTCATGGGTTTTACAAGCTCAACCAACCACAAGACCGTAAGAACTAAGCCTTGTGTTAAAACTAGTAGTCTACATGTTGCTCTGAAGAGCTGGTCTCTGAAAATTGCTTTTCGAAAAATTACTTTGACCCACTTGCCATCATTTCAGGTTATAGGTTCCACAATTTACCTCTATTTTAAAAAAGAATAATGTATAAATAGAAACTTTGACCTGAAAAGTAAAATCAGAAACAGAAATACATAGTGATCCTGTTAATTTAAACAAATGTTGGCGGAAATGTTAGATCGAAGCGTTTCATTGACTTTGGCCCTCTTCAAAATAATTTGTATCAACCACAAATACAGGGGTACAAACAATAAACATTTTTTTTTAAGACAGGCATGAATATGACCGTTTTTCATACCCGTGCTAAAAAAATATAGTGCGGGCCACGGGAGAAGGACTTTTGGGTATAAATGATCCCAACTCGATTAAATTTCAATTATCTTTGGCCTCCACTTGGACTGAAGATTTGAGTGTGACTTTAGTTGTGACTTCCGGTATCTGGGATAAGAATATCTTTGAAAAATCGATAGCTATCGATTTACTTGGATCGTCAACGAGTGTGAGTTGAATTCTCGAAGGAGCGTGCGGCAGTCGCTGAGAAGCAAGGTACTATCGGAGGTGAGTTAAGGTGTGATGGTGGTGGAAACGGGGAAGATGAAGAGGAAGAGAAGGAAGAAGAGGTCGAGGGACGAGAGGAGGTTTCGAGGAGGCGGCCTTGAGAACACGGACCACAGAGAGACCGACCAGGCGAGCCAACTCCGACGCGAACGAGCCGCTTCACTGGCAAATCACAAGTGGTTCTCCTTTCTATTGATTTTCTCAAATATTATCATTTCAAATATTTTTACCCATTTTCCAACCCATGAGTAAATAAAAGCTGATATTATGGAAAAAAAATAATGGTACTTAGCAATCGGGACAAGAATCCTAAACGGTCAACCAGAGGGAGTATCAGGAACATTTTTTGAACATTAATATTCCCTTTCTATTGATTATGAAGATTCAAAATCTGTTCAAGATACCTAGAAGTTACTGACTATAAAATTCAAGTTAGACTATCAGTTATTCACACTTGGTTATATTTTAAATGGCAAAGAAGTATGCTTTACAAGCTTGTACTCAGTTTGTATCGCACTCGCTTACTTAGATAAGAAACGACCTGCATTATCAATTACACATAATTGAAAACAAGGCTGAATTCACTTTAATCTTCACCTCCAATGCTTTAGATTAGAAGTGCGCTAGGTAGGTTAAATTTATTAAGGCTCACTTTTTCTCTTACCAAATAAAATTGCATATTGATTTCGGATCGAGCTTCATGACTAATTTGAATGAGTTTAAATTGAATTTCAATGTATTCAAATAAATTTACGTGAATACAAGTCAATTTCACTATTAAAGGCTTACAATTTGAATTATTTAAATTCAAAATTCTCTAAATATTGAATTTTTGAATTTGAATTTTAAGTTAATAAAAATCTTGAAGGGTTCCCAATATGAAGGCATTTTAATATTATTCTTTTCGTAAACTTAAAATAAAAATGACAAAAATAGATAAAATCGTCGAGAATTTTTCCAGTTTTCCAGATTTATGATTCCTAAACAATGTATTTAACCTAAAATGGTTGAGCATCACTGTCGCTCCCCTACCACAGGAGCCGCAGGTAGGTCGGGTGAACCCACGACTCTCTACGGAATATACAGACACTTGGCGAGGTCCACGAGGTCACGTGCTGCATTCGGACAGGCAGCGCTAATTTTATTATTTATAGACTAATGTTTGATTTGTCTATAACGAAAATTATATTTCCAAAGGCGAAACTCGAAATTCTGGACAAACGAAAAGAGGACGCGAAAGTGAACGAATCGCCAGCATCTCAAAGAAGTATGATTTTTGGAAAGTTATAATTTAAAATACATAGTGAAACTTTGATTATTAAAACTATCTATTTCTGTGGTTGTCACAACCATAGCAATTTCTTCCGCGTATAAAAATCATTAGTTACGAAAAGGGATCTCATCGAAGAGAGTATTAATTTTATAATACTACATTGGATGAAGTAAATCATCAGTATCCTCACGATAATTCATTCTTATCGGCGTCTGATCGTGAAAAGTGTAATAACTAATAATAAGCATTAATAACTGGTGCAATCAATTTCCCTCGTGATCTAACGTAATTCAAATAATAAATGTTACGTTAACACGTTTACCACTGTGGTGACTTAAGTTAATTGCAGATGCAGGGAAATCTCGAGATTTAGTATATGTATAACTATAAATTAAAGCTGTCTCTTAATAATTTACCCTAAGGGCATGGGAACCAGCGTGTAATCACACTGAGTCACTGAAGACACCACAAGAGATTTTCTCTTTGATACTTTCCTCGACTTGCATTTTTACATTACAGTATTACATGTTTAAAACCTCTTAATTTTTTTAAATAAAGTAAAGTTGATTTAAAAAAAAAGTAAGAGACTCTTACAACTTTCCCACGGAGTCAACGACACTTGTGGAGGCTTCTTGAGTCGTAAAATTTTACGATCTTACATGAATCACCTATCAATAAGATATATAGAAAATTCAACCCTTTTAAAAAATAAAACAACATCAGTGTTGTTTATAAATGATTTCTGCGAAATTCCTGCTTTTTTGTTCGAAAAGCTTGAATAATATACAAAGCATATACGAAGCCATTTATTAAGAGAAGAAAACTCGGAAGAAAACTTGTTGAGGGGTTCAAATGTTCTCTTAGTATGTCCTGCAGAGATGAAAAAGTAATTCTAGCCAAATACATCAATAAAT
The DNA here is from genome assembly GCA_904066005.1 of Synergus itoensis. Taxonomy (NCBI): domain Eukaryota; kingdom Metazoa; phylum Arthropoda; class Insecta; order Hymenoptera; family Cynipidae; genus Synergus; species Synergus itoensis. The sequence continues at coordinate 1,040,009 of CAJFCP010000089.1, forward strand.
TTGAGAAGTCAAGACCCTGGCGATTTGGGGCAACGTGTGCCAAATTACACCTGTCTCGCGAGACATCTGCATGAATGTTTCTAGGCAAGAGAGAATCAGAAGATTACTAAATGCCACTTTTCTCTTTCTTTACCGCCATATTTTCCGTCTCATTGTCACAATCCTGTCTTCAGCATCATATCTCTCCCTCCATTTCTTACTCTCTTTCTCTCACGGAAATACCAATGTCCAATATACCTGCGAGACCCAAAGCTACTTCTTCCACGTTACAAGCTGCCTCTTTTTAAGGCAGGTAAAATTTCCAGAAGCAAAATATTTTACTTCACTTTGAGAGCTTTTATATTTTTAGCTACTGCATATTTTTACAGACTTTTATCTACATTTTTGATAAAGTAAATTTGTATTATAGTAAAAGTACTACGCGCAGAAAAAAATCGACGGGTGACATTGAGACATGAAAATTCGAGTAAAAATTAGGTTCAAATCGAGGGGTTGCCAACTCGACCAAGCGACACTTACTTCTGACTTCAAGATATTTCAGGATATTTCAATGACTTCAGAAGATTCAACCCCTCGGTTCAAATTTAAGTTCAAAAGAAAAAGACCATTACGATAAGGAAAAATTGATCAAGAGTAGCAAGTATTACGCATTTTCACGCACGTGCTTTGAGTATTATCTTTCAGAACGGTCTCGAGTTTCAAAAAACTATGACGATATGCATATACAGAGTTACGTAGCAAAGTTTAACGCTTGATATCTACTTTGCTGGCAAGTTACGCATAGAAATAAGAATCAGACAGGAAGTTTAGAAATGACAACTATTCCACAGGATGCAAGATTTTAAACTAAATAGAAATCCAACTGAAAGCATAAATTACAAGCTAGTTACGATTCTCTTTAATTTAGTTCAGATAAATATTCCAGAAAAGATCCAAAGCAATCTGAATAAATTACAGGTGACTTTTAATGAGAATTTATCAAAATAAGCCTGTTTCGAGGCCTGTGTACAATGCAGTGAATCGCTGTGATCAAGATTTTAGAACAACTCTAACGGGTATTTACCTTGAACCTGCGAGAAGTTTCGCATGAAATTCGAACCAACGATACGGCCTGATACACTCCCTGACCACAACCGTACTTAGCCTTATAGTCTTGGAGGAATACAACTACTTGTTTTCCGGTTTCGCAGTGCACATATCACGTTGATAATTAACTACTTTTTTTGGTTTTAAAAAATTGTTATTTTAGATTTTCATACAATCTAAATCAACAGGATATAGTAATTAGAAAATGTGCAAAATTTACTACTCTCCGATGTTTTAAAATGACCAATGAAAGGTGATCAAGGTCTTTTGTAGCTTTGTGAAAAGTTCCGATAAGATAAAAGCACTGCCTTACTTCCGATATCTTTTCCTATAACCTATCAAATATCTCCACTCACTCAAACTTATTACCTACGTTAAAATATTGGAATTGAATGTTTTAAAACAAAAAATATATTTTTAAATTTAAGCGATTCTTCAAAAGTTATATACCAAAAGTTATGAATGTTCAAATGAACGAAATATTTTTTTCCAATTCTATTTTATCCAGAAATTGTATTCCAACTAAAAATAACAATAGGCATTACAAGTTTTAAAACTATTTCTAGTTTAAAATACAATCGTTTATTTGAAAGTTTAGAACTTCAACCACATCAAAAGTTGGTGATATTTTAAAAGATTTATCAAGATATGAGAGACTCTACTTTAAACATTATTCATTTTATCTCCAAGGATAGGCTATAAATAAATTCTAAACTATAAGAGATAAGAGTTTTGAGTCAAAGATTTGGAGTATTTACACAGCGAAAGATGTACTGTAGACTAAAAAAAAAATGTTTTACGTTAAAATGTATTATGATAGTTATTTTTGGAGGTTTTTGAAGACCCTATCGAGGAAGTTAGTCGCATTTTTCGATCGAAGGAGCACCTGCGTTTAGGTTCCTCCCTCCCACCTGCGTAACACCTGAACGAAGGAAGCTCTTGAGGACTTGGGCCGCACCTGACAAATGACCTCGAGAATATTGCAGAATAGGCATGGCGCCTGTATCATAGAAAAAATTTGACCAAAAATCAATTCAAATTAAAATACAACGAAATTTATCTTTCATAGAGAGAGTCTGATATTCATTCAAACTGAACCAACTGAACCTACTATAAAAATAGGCCATTTACCTTACATACCCTTAATTTTAATTCTTTCTGGTTAAAAATGACCCAAAGCTCTAATAAAATATAAAATGCATGTGAATTTGAATTATTTTCGAGTCAACTTGAATCTTTCTGCATGAGAAAATGATCATAATTCAGATTCTCAAGATGAGCTTGAAATTAATGCAAATTTATATAATATGTACTCGAAAATATGTAAAATCACCTAACTCTTAATCATTCAGCGCTTGAAAGATTTTTTAAACGATAAGGATCTAAACGTCTATAATTTGCAAATCAGGCGATTTGAGGTAGGAACGAAATATAAATGAAAGAATCTTGAAAGTGGTTCGGAAACTGGAGAGGAAGGCAAGAGTTTCAGGGACAACTGCTCCATCGGTCCTTGACTCGAATAACTCGAAAGGTCGAAAGATGAGTTTATCTACTTTTTCATTTTTTGGCAAACATACAAGGAGTTGGTTAACTTTGTCGGAAGATTCTTGAGTTTGAGTAGGAATCTGGTCGATGGAGCCATGGTGGTAATAACGGATTTTCGATGAATACTGTTACGAAGCGAACGTATGGGAAATACTGGACATTCGCCTTAGAGTTGAGGCAACGAACCACAATTTCCTACATTATGCCAGATATTTAGAACAACAAGTTTCCCGACGTTTATTTCTTTAACGGTCCTCAAGTCATCCTAAATTTGATCTTCGAGAACTTTTAAAAAATCTCAAAAAAAAAACACGTCGAGACTATTACCTGTAATACGGTGATCCAAACGGTGAGCAATAAAACGGATCGTTGTGCATGTGAGGTTGTCCTGGAACTCCTGGACCTTGCGGATGAGGATGTGGTCCCATTGGACCAGCAGGACCAGGAGCGCACATTCCTGGCCCGCCTTGCGGCTGCATGCCAGGTCCCATCATTCCACCTGGGCCCATATGCGGCCCCGGATGGTGTGGGGACCCAACCATGTGAGGTCCCGGGTGGTGTGGATGCGGCGAGGGTCCGCCGCCCCCCATATGGGGGTGTGCAGGGTGGGGTGAACCACTCATCATGCCGTGGGGCGGCATGGGATGGGGACTGGGGGACGCTCCATTGAGATGAGGCCCCGAAACTCCTTGGTGAGGTGTAGGCGGTCCACCGTGTGTAGGTGTCGTGGCAGGTTGCGGAGGTGGAAGATTAGGTGGCCCAGTAGGTCCGCTTCCGAGGGGCGGTAGGGGCCCGTTTGCCATATTGTTTAATTGTGTCAGCGATGCGGCAGCTGAGGCCATCGCTTGGAGAGGATTCTGAGCGTTCGTATTTACGCCGCTCGTACCACCCCCTAGGCCCAATGAGGGCGGCAATGGGGGGGAACCGGCCGGCGCAGGCCCACCGAGGCACCGGCCCGATGACCCAGGGCCCGATAACGAACTCGGCGCTACCGGTACGCCGGTGTGGAGTATTCCACCTGGGGGGCGCTGCGCCACCCTCACCGGCATTACTCCCCCCTCCACGACGCCACCCGTCTCGCCGAACCTTAGGCTGTCGCTAAACAGGATATTATTTGTCGATGAAGATCCTGAGGGTTGAGGCGACTTCTATTCCTTCGGTTCAATTTAAGTCTTTGTTGATGTCTAAAGAGACAGCTTTTAATCGTAGCGCTCCTTTATTCCACTCTACGCTGTTGACTTATCTCTGATACCAATTCTTCAAATCTTCCACTAGATCAACATTGGCAGCCACGTTTCCCTTACGTCAATATTCGCACGTGTTTCGGAAGTCGCGACACTTTTCAACCTTCCATCACCTGCAAACACTTGAAACTTGCACTATGTATCTTCACATTCACTTGGAAGAAATGTAGAAATGGAAGTTGAGTAATTCCAGTATTACACAAATTTTTGGGACGGAAGAGGTTTCTTTTTTAAAAAAGTCTTTGACCTTTCACTCCAGAAACACTGCACTCTATCCTAAGGGAGTCACTACACTGTTGTCACTAACTTGGAACTGAAATCGCTCCACTTGAACTTGTAAATAATGCCTCGTGTTGAAGCTAAGTTTCTTATAAATAGAAAAGATATTGCACTTCCTTCACTAATGGTATCACAAAATTCCTTGATCTAAGGGTAATCTCTCTACGCCTAATTTATGGTTCTAGCAACCGGCAAGAGGGCACGTGGTTTTCACGTTGACGTCGCGACGCACCTGGCCGCGATCGTATATTACGCCCATCGTCCCTACACCCTTCTTTTCGAGGGCTCGCATCGATCCTGAGAAACTCCAGTCAAAAAATCATCCCTTCAGAGATCAGTCACCACTCGGTATCCGACAGAGCGAGGGATAGCCGAGCCACGTGAAACCGGTTTTTTTTTGACAGAACATTTCCCAATTTTCAAATTGTGCATTTCTTTGTGAATACAACCCCCAATGTATTAAAAAAAAAAACACAAAAATGAAGCAAATCTTCGAATCAACTTTTCGAAATCCGGTAATCGCTTTAAAGTCCGGATTTCGGTAGAAATTGAAAATTAAAGGGCTTTCGCAACTTGTTTCAAACTGGATCTCAGTTATAATAAGGGTATTTAAGATTGATAGAAGCAAATAAGTGGGAATTGGGTGACACGATAAATTTTACGAACAATTCTCACGCAGACGACTACGCTCTACGAAAGCGGTCGCATTACTGCGGAGCGACTAGTGTAGTGGCGCTGGCATCGCCTTGGACGAATAAAGAAAGGGGGATGTACAGGGAAGGGAGGGGGGTGCCGGGGAAATGACGCTGGATCAACGGGGAAGGGGGGATGTTCACGCACGACGCTCAACTGGATCCAAGAGTGGAGGGAGAGAGGTGCGGAGGGTGGACACGTGAAGAACCGACGCGTCCACGCATCGCAACTAACCCTAACCCTTCGCCTTGCTTGCCTTCATTGCCTTCTTCCTCCCAAGGAGTGAAACGCTAACCTATTTCTTTTAGGCATCTAGCAGTTCCTGAAGAACCTTCAAAACTTAAGAAAAGTATTTTTAGACGTTTAGACGTTTGTGAGATTTTTAAAGGATTTCATGGAGTTTGATCAGATTTCCAATAGTTTTAAGGGACTTTACAGATATAAAGGGATTTTCAATGTTACCGTAAAATTTTAAGAATTTTCTGGGAATTCTAAGAGATTTTTAAGTTTGTCATGGAATTTTATGAAGAAATTTCAAAAGATGTTTACAATTTTTCAAAGATTTAGTAGAATTTAAAAGGATTCCAAAGGCTGTACATTTTTTAAGGGCTTTCAAGAAAGTTGATTTTTAAAAGATATTGTGGAATTTTTTAGATTTTATGGATTTTTATGAGATTTCTAATAATTTTAAAAGATTTCAAGAGATTTTTTTAATTTTTAAAAGATTTTGTAGAATCTTTAACGATTTCATGGAATTTGACGAGACTTGTAATCTAAAAATTTGAGAAGATTTATAAGTTTGAAAATTTTTGTGGAATTTTAAGGAATTTCATGGACTTTGAAGATATTTCTAATACTTCTAATGGATTTTAAAGAATATAAAAGGGATTTTATTTATTACCATAGAATTTGAAAGAATTTTAACATAGATTTTAAGAGACTAAAGATTTTGAAGGTTTTTCTGAATTTTTAAGTATTTTCAAGTAATTATATTCTAATTTCTAAAAGAATTTGTAAAATTTTTAAGGATTTCATGGAATTTGATGAAATTTCGTGAATTTTTTTTCGTGAATTTTTAAGGATGTCCAAGTAAATGCGCGCGCGGAGTGCGCGTTCGTTCTTGTAAATAAAAAAATTGAAACTAATTACCCTGATATAGAATAAGAAACTTTTACAAGAATTTTAAACAGTGTATAACTTGCAGATCTATCTACAATGGTTCTATAGTTTCTTTTCGTCGAACGCACAAGTAGTACAGGGAAAGTTTCGTGTAGGAGTGGTTACAAATATTATGTATCCTTTCATACGAGACGAGAATTTTCCAGAATATATATTATATTGACCTAAACTGAATTGAAATTGGCACAATTATGTAAGTGCATTACAAATTGAATAAATGTAATTTTAATTAAAGATGGTCTTCCTCAAAGTGTTGAACTTATGTAATAATTGAAAATTGAATGAATTTGATAAAACTTAATACATATGACAGAGTGCACAGCGTAAAATGAGTTCAAAAAAAGGGGAAATAGGGTGATTTTTTTCACAAAAAAGGGGAGAGATTAAACAATAATTTTTACATGTAGAAAAGAAGAAAAAAAGTTTTTTAAGGAAATTTTATATTTTTATTCATTTCTATATAATTATAATGTTTTATTTAGTAAATTTTCTAAATCTACACAACACTGAGAAAACTGTTTGGCTTGGACAACAAACTTTTTGTTGCTATAGAAGCAACAAAAATTGTTGGTTGTGCCAACCGAATTTTTGTTGAACCAACCAAAGTTTTTTTAATTCAACCAAAACCGAGATTTTGTTGGTGTAAATGAATTTTCTTGGTTCAACAAAAGGTTTGTTGAAAGAAACCAGATTTGGTTGGCACAACCAAACAATTTTTGTTGTTTTGTTTACAACGTGTACTAGAGGAATTTCTAATGTAACTTGTATGTATATAAGAATCTAAGCAAAGTATAAAGTTTTTTGGCCCACAATGTTGAAAAAGAGAAATATCCTTTAATTTAATTTTGCTGATTTTTATAAATCACAAAGTTGTGAAACAAAAAAATTTTTTATAAATCTATATTTCACATAGACCTATAGAATTCGTAGATTGCATTAAGAGAAATGTGTATAGAAGTTAAATCTCTATTTTAAGATAATTTTGTGTAGATTTAGAAAATTGACTGAAAAAAAAAAACATTTTTAATTAAAAAAAGGAGAAGATTTTCAAAAATAGGAGAAAAAAGGGAAAACTCAAAAAAACGGAATTCCTCTAAAAAAAAAAAGGGGGGGAAGACTGAGCACCCTGATATGATCAAAGAGAAGAAAAGACAAGATTCATGAAAGATTACTTGAAAATTAGAGATATTAATTCATAATTTTGTACATGCTTCGCCAAGATTTTGCCATTCATCTGCATTCATCGGCGAAATAATTTTCCGCGTCGGTGCAAAATGGAATGCAAGCTCGATTGAACATATAGTCACGAGACTGAGGCACCATAAAGCTTCAACTATTTTGTGGTCTCGAATTGTCGCATACGTGACATTATTTTCGCATTTTTCAGATTTAAATATCAACCACAAGTTAAACTTTCAACAATTTTGAATGAAAAGTGGGATTGCTTTCTTAACCAATAAGGGAAAGTTTTGTCTCATAAAAAATAAATTTCACTCTGTATTTTAATTTTAATTTTAAAATTTTTAATTTATTTAAAACTTGTTTCTTTTTATTTTCAAAGGGGCCTCCTAAAAATTTTTGCGGGGGGGCCTCCAATCTTTAGTTACGCCACTGAATAAGACAAGGACATAATGAGCTCGTCCATAAACTACGTATCCACTAGAAGGGGAGGGGGGGAGTAGTGGAAAATATTACGGTAATCTACGAAGAGGAGTGGGGGGTTTTTAACCCTGGCTACATAGCTTTAAACGATAAAATAAATTATTTAATATGTTCACAATTGGCACTTGGTATTTATCATTAAATTATATGGATTTGTATTGTACGTAATGTAAATATATACGATAAAATAACATCTTCTTCAGCAAAATATCGATTTAAAGGGGGGAGTATATAATGAAAAACCTACGTAGATTTGGGGGGGGTAGTGAAAAATCTACGGCAATCTACGAGGGAGGAGGGGGGACTCAAAAAATGTCTTAAAACGGGCTACGTAGTTTATGGACGAGTCCTAAACGAACTCGTTAACTTCATTACTTGCTGAAGTGATACAGAAGAAAAAATTGATAAAAATCGAGATAAAAATAGCATTTTATAATTATTCTAGATGATGAAGGCAATCCTAATATTGCGTAATTTCCTCGGTAATGTCATCCCAGGTTGAAAATAAGCGATGTTGTAATATTACTTCGCTCCGTTTGACTGAATAAGAACAAGTGAAGTATTGATATTTTAAACATTGAATGTTAAGAGTTTCTGCGAGGGTTTGATTTCATCTTGAAAAATCATCGAGAAAAAAGGGCTAACTTCCGTTTTCTGTGAAATTTCGTTATGCAATTAATACTAATCACCACGTCTCTTATAAATGATTACAAATGTCATTCACCCTTTGTGGATCATATAATAGCGCGGTTGGATTGGTAAACCGAAAGGCAGCTACCCTGACTGAATGAAAGCAAACCAAGTTGACAAATTATGTGTTTTGACATAACCATAACAAGGTGCAGGTAGGCAAGCGACAAGTAGTTTTTCCTGTCAACGACTTCACATCCTGCATTCGATTTGGAGCCACTAACCCAAAGTTGTATGCCAAATTGTATAGCAAATTTCTCCACTCCTTCATTACAAATCATCTGAGAAGCGAACCTCAAAAATTTATTTGACGAAACTTCAAATTTGTACAATGGTAATGACGAGGTTTTAACCGCGACCTAAGACCTTACATTATATTAGTCATGACGCATAGCAGAATCTCAGGTAACTTTGAAGCTGTTTCACCATCGCTAAGACGCGGTTCGACCCAGGTAAAAGTTGAGACAAGAGTTCTATCATTGTCCAACGAGAGTGCCAGATGGCCGTAAGTCCGGGCTTTTACAACTCACACAATACCAATGGAAAATTCCAGGTATACAGGTACAGGAATAGAGCTATTTGGAGTTTAAGAGAATATTTTGGAGTATCTTCGTGGTCAACCTTCCCTTCACGAATTATTAAGTATTTGAAGTTTTCTCCAAAATAAACTAAATTATATTATTCTATAAGGCAACTGTATGCAACAAGAGTGCCGTTTATTTCACAGCACAAAATCAAGGCATCTAGCTCTGAAGCGCAAGTCAATGGGGGAGAAAAAAGCAGATATTTTTCTATGATACGTACATGTACATTGTACATGTATATTTTTTCCACCCCGTTCCTCATTAAATTTCCACTCGACGCCATCGTTTGCTTCCAACCTCTCCTTATGCATGCTTATAATCCAGACTCCTACTCGAAAGACTGTGAATCGACATATACCTACTGCCTCAGATGGAAAAATTACGAGACTGAATCACTCTCTTCTCGAATTGCATGTTCAAGACACAAGCATCTGTATTCTAGAAGATGCACCTTCTTGACAACTAACAATGGTTCAAAATGAATACCGAGATAATTAGGTTGAAGCAGATTACCTGGTGGATCTTATTTAAAGTCCTCTTATTCACTATTTCTTAATATTATATACAAATATCAAGTGAAAAACATTCAATGAAGCCCTTTTCTAAGCAACTTATGACATTCAGATAAGAAACTCAACTGAGATTATTTCCAAGGAATTTACTCAACAATGAGTCAGGTTGCCTACTTATAGTTGGAGCAAAACCGAAACGAGCTCGCAAGTACTTGAACACAACCAAACAGACGACCCAGATTTTTGTATCGGTTTTCTCAGGCCCTCTCTATTTCAGACTATAGAAAACTTCAAATAACTCATCGAAAAAATTTCCTCCTCCGTTTTGCTAAATATTTCTAAATTTTCAAATAAGTAACTTACTCGTGTGGCGTAGTTAGCAAGCAGAACAAAATCACTCTCAGAATTAAAAAATACATCTTACCTGAAACAAAAAAAGTATATATCGTTAGTCATTTATTATTTTTTAACAATTTCAAATTGTATATGCTTACAATTAAAGAATTTCTTATTTTTATTATTCAAATTTATTTTTAAGCACTTTTTCTGATACAATTATTGCGTTCCAGCATCTTTTAAATTTAAACCATGATTAATGTAGTCTAATCGCTGTTTAACTTAATCGGCCAATAAATATCGTATAACTTTGATAATCTTTCGATTAATGTTGGTTGAGGCTCACCGTGATAGTCCTGTATTGTTGCATGTTTTTGATAACATGTCAAACGTGAATTTTCCACTCGATTTCAGAGAAACAATGCAATTGAACCTGAAGGACAAACTTGGATACTCTTAGATCCTACTCCCACTGCTTCGACATCACTTCTGTGACGTCTGAGGACTATTTGGCGCGCTAAGACAAGTTTTGTGTCTCAGCCAGTCAGAATTGCCGTTACAACAGAAATAGGCTGGAATTAGATCAGGGTGGCCACAAGATTAAATTTTTCAATTAACCTGACATTTTCCTGACTTTCAGACAAATTTCCCTGACAAAAGTCTCGTTATTTATTCTAAAAAAGACATGCATTTCAGACAACTTCATATTGCGTTCCTAATTATGCGTTACCTTTTAGTTAACTTCATGCGTAGTGCAATAACCTTATTGGTCAATTTATATAGCGCGCGAATTTAAATTGTCATCTCGTATCTTAAAATTCATTGAAGTTTTTTGAATTTCCTAGAAATATCTTAAAATTCCACGAAATCCCTTCAAATTTATTAATATTTCATGAAATCCTTTCTATTTTCACTACTCTTTTTAAAATTCATCAAAATCATTTGAAATACTTTAAATTCCACCAAAAACTTCAAAATCTTTTCAAATTCCTAAAAATCTCTTAAATCTTAAAATTTCTTGTAATCCTTTAAAATTTCATAAAATACTTTCAGAATTTCTTGAAAAATTTTTTAATTCCAATTAGTGAAAGTTCCACTTATGAATCAGTGAAATTTAGATGATAGAGGGAGTGACATTCACTGATTCACCAGCGTAATTCACTGGTTCATCAGCGTATATACGCTGATTTGAATCAGTGATTTACTTATCGCTGATTCAGATTAAGAGAGAAGTTACTCAATCAGATTATAAAATATGAAACAATAACTGAAGTGTATTAACTCATTTCTTTAGTAGATATTATTTGCTATGACAGAAAACAAAAATAAGTTATAAAAATAGCACCTACTTTTATAATTTATTTTTGTTTTCCAGGATTAAAAAAAAATTCCAGGCGTATTCCCGGTTTTCCCCGGTAGTAGACACCCTGATTAAATGTCAATTTCTATTTTCCCTGACAACTACTCGCATTTCCCTGACAATTTTTTTTCCCCTGACATTTCCCTGACTTCCCTGACATGTGGCCACCCTGTAGATGTTATTGCGAACAGAGTATACCGTTAGCTAATAAGAGATTAAAAATTCATGGTGGAACACTTCGCAAGTTAATCAAGATTAAGCCATTGATTAAAAAATAATCATATGATTAGTTAACCATGGGTTTAATCAGAGATGGTGGAATCGGCCCTAAGTGTAGGAGTGCATTTTTTGAGCATTGAGGAAATCATAGATTACATTTTTCTCCTTTTCTTTTTCTCACAGATTACATTTGGTTGTGGGTGACATTAGGAGGGTGATGGTTAGAAACTAATGTCTCATCTCCGGACGCCGTTACGTACGACCTTCTAGGATTGGGGCGACAGATTTGCCGCGGCCGGTTTGGTCGACGTAGACTACCAAGAATTCCCTGGGACCATTAATCTGGCCTCTGCGACACTCAGGGCCCCTCTTAACCCCCTTCCCACGCCTTCTGGGCCCCGTCAGGCCCCACCTCAAGCCTCCAACTGCCCTCTTCTCCTCTCCTTCGTAGGTAGATATATTCCGACCTAACCTGATCCAAAGAAGCCAACGGCATTGTCCGAAGACGGTAATAGACCCACCTTTAAGTGGGATCTCCACCGTCAGAGGTATTACCTAGTTATGTTGGTCGCCAAGGAGAGCCTGAGAGAGAGGGAAGACGCCCAGAGCGCGTTCGAATAAAAAAGACAGAAGCTTACAAAACGCCATAAGAGATAGACAAATCGTTGTGATTTTAGCAAGTTACGCTGATTTTTTTCTACCCACCTGTTTGGTGCGAGTCATCTAGAATACGAGAATACTTCCCCGAGGATGATTGATGCGGTATCAGTGGCGCTTCCAAATAGATAGCAGACGATCTTCCAGAAGGTGCTCTTATGACGAGTCTTATGATGAAAGACTCTCGGAAAGACTAGATCAGAAATCACTGGAGCATTGGGTCTAAAAGATCTTCAGTGGCTGAGACACATGTCTTAAAAATGAACAACTTAAATCTCTCAGAGAGCTCCTTGATTTTGTGTAAGCAAGGTTGACAGCTGATGACTTATTACCAAAACAAGGTAAATCAGGAGCAGATATCCCCCTATTGGGCTATTCGATAGTTGATAGAACTAGATAGTTCTAGGTTTCAAGATCGAAGCCTCTAGATTCTCTAGACCGAAGAATTTTCAGGGATGTCCAGCACTTCACTGGAAAATACTGTTACCACAGTTTCTTTTTCAAAGGGGTAGGCTGTTTTCAAGAATCGTGGTCAGAGGCGAACGTATACGCACTTAGACATCGCACATAGGCTTTTATCTTTACATAGCCTTGCACATACACAGTAAATGTATGCCTGTGTAGGTTTGTTACTAGTCGCAGAGTGAGTTCTCAGCCTCCTCAACATGAGCCTCCTGTTATTTCTCTCTCTTTCCTTATACCTCTCTACATATACATTTCTTACTCTTTCATGTACATGAACTGACTCTCTCTTTCCAATCGTATCTCTCTCTCCGACGACAATACGAGTGCGAGAGAGTTGGATCGAGTTGGAACAGAGTCGGAAAGCTCAAGGCACGGTCGTGGCTCGAGGTTAGGCTCCAAGTTCTCTTCTTCCTTCTCCTTTTCTCCTTTTATCTTCTCCTTGGGCAAGAAGGAACGCATGAACATGTATTCGTATGAAGGGAACGGAACGAAGGAACGAACGGTGAGTAAATGCTCTCTCTGGGGGTCAATGTACAGGCGCACGGCGTGACCGAAATCACACACACGCTCGTTGCAACCCGCTCGACTGTGACTTCTCCTCGTCTTTATTTGGCCTCTAATTGTTCCTCGTCGATGATGGCGGAATGCCCACCGACTCCTGGACGAATCATCGTTCGAAAGTTCGAGTACGATACCGCAATCTAACGCCTAGAAGCATCCTTTCGAACTTTCACTTATAACATTTTTCCTGAATCAGTTCCTTCAATTTCGATACCAGTGATTTTGGCTTATCGGAAGAAGAGTTTGATTAAAGGTATTCTTGTAAATTAACGAGGGGACTTCCAAGAGCTGTGTTAACTCGTTGTCATTAGTATCCCTTAGAGAGATAGACACTTATGGTAGAGTGTAGGAGAGCACGAGTCTTGTTCGATAAGGTACGAGGAACCCCATAGTGTCGCCGTTGGTTTTAATTACGCGTCAATTAATTAACAGGAGTTTTTTAAACCCCTAGTCGCGTTCAAACATACCACGTGGGGCTATTAAAATCTCCGATGCAACCGCATCCCCTTTACTGCATCCGGTCACTCTTTTCCCTTCTAGCAAACCAACGTTATCTGGTTAAGAACTTAATAACAATTAACATCGAATTAATACTAATTTAACAGAAAGCGTTTAGCTAATACTTGTCCTCTATTAAAAGTTTCCGATAATCATATATAGAAGTCTTATTTTATAGCCAGCGTTTTATAGGTTTTTAAAATAACTTTAATCGAGAGTGTCCGAATCTCATTTGTTATTCTTATGATTTCAATCAATTAAGATCGTCAGATACTCAGTAATCCGATATTGTACACTTTAAAAATATCTATTTACTGCTGCGCGTCCAATTCCTGTCATTATTTAAGATGTATAATGGGACAAATTGAATTGTAGTTAGGTAGCATCAATTTTTTGTCAATTGAGCACTTATTGACATTAAACGTTTATTAAAATTTCAGTTAGTTCTCATTAAAAAAATACTTTCTTTTCTATTCTAATTTTGCAGGCAGCAGAAACCTGAATCAGCATATTTATATTGTACACTAGTGAGATAAGCTTATCGAACTTCCCCACTTGCGTAAGTCGTAACGTAAGTATTATTATGTTCGGATTTTCTTACTCGTTGGTTATTCTACATCTAATTATTGAATTTAACGCTTGACTTCTTCTCTTTATAAAAAAATAGTTTCTCTTTCTCTACATTCATAAATCTACCGAATATATTCGGAAGCTCTTAAAGTAGCCTGATATTCGTGTCCCTTGGTTCCGGTACAAGATTACGTATCGTCAGCGACAGGGTAGTCTACTTAAAAGAAGAGTGTAGTACTCTCAAGAAGTCCTCTCTCAACTTTCGATAAATCAACTCCATTTGTCTGTTCACCAATGAGTAGTCGATGATTTCTTTTTTTGCTCTAATCGCCGAGGACTTCGAACCTCGTTTTTACAGTTCAAACGCCCAAGGCGAGAACAAAAAAATACCTCGATTGAATTGTCATCGTCCTTTATATGCTTCAAAAAAGTACCATGTTCAGAATTGTTACGCGCCGCGAATGGTAATCTTAGAGAAAGGTAAAATATCCGGGTTGTCTGAAACGAGATTTGAATCAAAATGCTAAATATTGTCTCTCAATTTGTCGTGGGAAATTGCGCACAAAAGAAATTTGCGCATAATATTATACTATCTACAAATTTTTAAGTAGAACATGTCAAAATTTCGTCAAAAACTGCAAGTTACAAACCTTATTTCCACTCCGTAAATCTGAATCAGACGAATTTCGCTGGGGTGAATCGTAAATGTCACCAATGGTACATTTATAGCTGACAATCAGCGAAATTCCGCTGATTCAGATTAAGAGAGCAGTTAAATTAAAAAACTGATTCCCCTTTTCCATGCGAACCAATTTGTAGATGGTTAAACCCTTTTTAAGTTTGCCAAACGCTCGTGTAATGCAAATGGGGAGATTTGGGGTTGTTGGCACAGCTCCTGCGAAGAATTTCACGGCACTTACAGCATGGATTTATTAATGTCTACCATTGAGACACCGTGACCGGCTAGCAAAGCGCCGCGGTGTGTTTCGCGCTTCTTAAGTGGCGTCTCTACAGGGATTACACGCTCCAAAGTCATAGGCCTCTATAGCGACGTCTGAATCCAAGCAAAATGAATATGAAAGGGACGCCTCCCTTGACGACATATTTTGTATCCACATTGTCCTACTTGTCTGACGAGAATGTAAATAATATAGTTATCGCAACCAGCCACGCGCATCACCTATCTAGTTAAGTATTAGTCTCAAATGTTTGAGTAAGGTGAAGAAGGACTCATTGTAAAATTTAAATATGAATTCTAACGCCTTATATGAACATTAATATATGTTAGACCACAGAATATTGATTTGTTTTCCTCTGATGCTATTAAATCTTATCAAATCAAAAAGCTTTCCTGAATCTAGATTCATTACTTAGGTTGAGCACGAGATTAGAAACGTCGAGAACGAGACCTCGAAGAAGAGCGACAAGTCGATGGACCACCTCGAAGAAGGAGGTTAAAAATAAAGCGTCGACAGTCTGCTTCTTGGCGATGATTAAACGAGTGAGGAAAAACAAATATCTGAAGAAACAAAATACATACATTTACTACTAAATGATTTGTTCTTTCAATGACGAACAAGATCACTCTTTAACAAATTTCTAGAATTGAGAAAAATCTGTTAAATACTTCATTCAGCGAACCATATTTTTTTAATGAAAAGCCTGCAGGGTAACGGTCAGCAGAGAGCATAAAAAATGTCTCTATCCGTTCATATAAGGACTTCATATTATTTGCTGGGACCATATAAACTTTTTTTTCCTCTAAAAGGGCCGCTGAAAGTACGTCAGTAATTTCAAACTACAGAGTAAAGAACTAATGACGTGAAATAGACGCTAGCACTGAGTTCATAATATCTAAAATATACCTTAGTTTTACATATGTGTCAAGCGTACACGTATGTATGTACTGTGGTCATGTCCGCTTTTTACGCGCGCGTGTGACCGCAATCGTAAAAATTTCCCGGTAAACATTGATTTTTCTGTTCCTTATCAGCGTGCATGAAACTCAAAGCACCGTTATATGTGCTCGAATTTGTCGAGTGGGAAAGCGTCTAGGATGCAAACTAAAACAAGTTTTATAAGCTCGATTTGGGACAAATTTTTCTTTCAAGCAAAAAAAGCTTTCAGTATCGCAAATGCAAATTGTGTGATATAGGCCAGATTTCTAACACATGGAATTTAAATCTAATGATATCTGCCTTTACTATAATTGTTACAATTGTATGCTCGATAGAAAAGATTATTCAGAAAATTGTACATAATTATGTTAAGCAGTACAACTTCAGATGGAGTATCACTCCTTCTAAAAAAAATAGGTAGTCAATGGACTAACTTAACTTTTTAGTATAATTTGTTTCAATAATTTAAAATATCTTACTGGATTAACGTATATTGGATATAACGTATATAATATATATTTATAAAAGAAGTTTCCTTATATTTTATAAATTAAATAATTACAATATGTGTTTTGCTTTATAAAAAATAATAGTTGTTAGATTGTTTTCAAAATTAACTACATTTACAGCTGTATCGATGTTTAATTGTGGTTTTTTTTTCTAAAAAAATACCACATTTGTAGTTGTGTACAGTATTATTTGAAATAACCGACTAATTAATTATCATAATATTAATTAATTAGTAAATATAAATTATTTAATTGTTTATTTTAAATATTATTATAAAACTGTAAATTTTTTAAGTTTTTTTAGAAGGAGAAACCTCGTTTAAACATCCAATACAACTGTAAATGTAGTAAATTTTTAGAAGAATATAATTACCCACTGTTTTTTTATAACGCAAAACATGTAGTAGTTATACAAATTACGGTAAACATATTTTATTAAAATTAAATATAATAAAATCAAATGCGAATCGTTCAATCGTTCGCTACTTTTCGTAAAATATATCACTTAATTTTAATAATATTTTCCTTTGTTTTTAAATCTTATATTTCATGATACTTTATATTTCTTTAATCTGATACTTTATAAACTATTGATTCAACATCTATTTTACGTTATAAAAAATAATAATTATTAGATTGTTTTCAAAATTAACTATGTTTACTGTAGTATGGATCTTTAATTATGGTTTCAATTTCTAAAAAAAACTACAGCATTTATAGTTGTGCAGTACCTATTATTTGAAAAACCGGTTAATTAATTATTAAATTAATTTATTAATTAGTCACAATAAATTAATTAATTGTTTATTTTAAATATTACTATAAAATTGCTTTTTTAAAACCAAGATTTTCGATATATTTCGAGATCAGACTCGTAATGAAATCAAATTCAAATGAGCGCGCGCAATTATCGATTGTTGAAAATCACTATCGATACCTACACGACAAATCAGGAGTGCGGAATAAGCAAGCGTTACGATATTTCGACTTCGACTCAATCACCTTTTTAGAAATAGATTGTGTTGATGATCTGATGTTCAAATGGAGATATTTAACAACAAATGTCTAAACTTTTGAACACGCTCCAGAAAAATATGAATGAAGAAACGACTCGAATTCAAAAATCCAGTTTGAGAACTGGTTGTCCTGCGTCGCGCTAGTAGTAAACTCGTCTTACGACCTCTGCAGTTTTGTGTAGATGTATATGTAAATGTAGTTGTACGATTGAAAAAAAATGATTCGTCATGAGAACCACTGGCTGCGCTCGGCCGGGCTAGAGAGGGGGTGTGGAAGGGGGTGGAATGGGGAGGAGTTGGTGCCAGGGTAGGTTTTGATCAATATCTCGCCCCCACCCCACACCACCCTTCGTGGTGGTACACCATACCCCCACTCGGGACCCCATCACCCGACCACCATGAATAACCAAGACCATACATAGTGGCGTACAGATTAAATACATCGAGAGAAACTGTGCGATCAAATTTACCCCTTATGAACCGAAACTCTAGATCCTGGATCTGTAAGGAAAATGAACGTACTCTAACGCTTGGCGTACTTGGATCGCGACAAAGGAAAAATTCCAATTCGGACTTTCCCACATTCCGATCTTATAGTTCTCCTATGAGGATCGAGGAGATAAAGAGAAAGGGGAGTGTAGGGAAAAAGGAAAGAGAAAAGTACTCATAGGACAATGCTCCTGAGACTTTCGACCATTTCGTCATCGCTCTTTAAATATTAGTTATTAGCCGACCTCATCTTTTCCTGCGTTAAGTAAATACCACTGTAATTTATTTTCTGTTCATCTAATTGATGGACAGTACACTTTTAATGAATAACTTATACGTTCTCCGATTGTTCCGTGAGAAACTGAGCTGATTTTCAGATTTACTGGATAAGCTCGATCAATTTTCACTGTTTGGAGAGAAAAAAGGAAATAAATCGTAAAATATTAAGTTACTTAGGTTAATTTTTAAATAAAATAAAACAACAGGAAATGACCAGTGCGTTTCAACATTTCTAATTAGAACTCTAATTGCTATGATTTGTGCCTTGCGATCAGTGAAGGAGGAAGTGGTCGAATGAGTGCGCGTGTTCCCCCGGAAGCCGCGGGCACCTTCCGGAAACTCGTCGGGGTGAGTTGCTCGCTCTCGTGAAAATGTGTACACAAGGGATTAAACGTTAAAAGCAACGCACATACCTTATGATCCAACTCTGCTCCCCTGTGCTATCAAAGAATTTATGTCGTTCGCTTTATACGAATGTAAATACTCAACAAAGAGGGATATATAACTGCATACAAATATATGTCTAATTTCTACGAAAAGCTATATGTCAAGATACGTGTCTCGAAAATTTTTGACATGCTTGACATTAGCATCTCTTTAAAATTGGTTTAAGTGATTAGGTCTCTACTATCTGTCTGTACAAGACGTCTAAATATACACACATGTATTAGATGTATTTCCTAGTTGAGACAAATTTTTTTTGCTTGTAAAATCGTTCAGTCTTCATTCTCCCTAAACTTGTATGACATTCTCGAAAGGAAAGACGATAACGATATCAGCTCTTCTGACAGGTGTTATGATTTGCAGAACCAGGTGATCACGAACGACTAACTAAAAAAGAACTTCAATATATCTCCATGAAACAAGTTCAAGATTCGGTTTCAAACAAAAGCAGCATGTCTATTTCAAGAAGATTGAAAAAATCTCTTATTTGTAAGACATTTGACATTAATATTAATTAATCCAATATACATAATACCTATAACAAATCATGAAATTATCATCAACCTATTCCAGATTTCAATCTATTTCGAAGCCTCTAGTCCCAGGATATGAGAAAGGACGATTTTGCGAAAACACGAGTTTTAGCTGATTCAGTGGATTTTGCTGATGCACACAACTTTCTGCTATGTCTGCTAAACCATATGCCAAAATACTCTTTTCCAACCATCATCTATGGAAATAAATATTTTCAAGAGAAACTTTAACCAGTGAGTAGAATTTAATCCATAAATGAGTCAAACCCTTAGCAACAACTCGACTACAAAAAAAAACTAGCTAGCACTTAGCTACAGATGATTCTAAATCAGATCTAGTGAGGCTTCGACTACTTTCCTAATTAATGCTCGACATTAGGAAAAACTTGCCAGGACCCCACCAACTTCCACGCGGGGTCGACGCAATCAAAGTCTCCCAATTCCGACTCAAGTATCGCGGCTTTTCCTTGAGTTGGTGTTCAAGATATATGCAGCATCACATCCCACGTTGGTATCAACGCACGAGGCGACGTACTCGCGAGAGAGTGATCTATCGCTTTAAGGTTGAACCCTGGTTCGTTGGT
>CAJFCP010000089.1:1069900-1090356 GCA_904066005.1 Synergus itoensis
CTGCGCCCGTTGTTAATGCTGGCGCAAGCAAAAAATTTCCGATTGGGGTGGTCGCAACGTCAGCACTGGCATTGCGCCCGGAGAAATAATTCGCTCCACGTTGCCAACTTGAGTGTTTTCAGAAAGTTTGCTTGCGATAATGCAAGGTTGGTGATCTTAGTTTGCTTGCTCACGAGAGCGTTGTGCCACTGACAGAAAGACGCTAATGAATCAACCCAAAAGATTTAGTCCCAAAGTGCAATAGAATTCGCATTTAGGCTCTGTACTCGGAATTTCCGAGTCCAACGAGAAGAACGTCATATTTAGATTAAGGATTTCTATCAATGGATTGGTATCAAATATTATCATCATTGGTATTGAATATAAGTTTCTATAAGTTGAGCAATCATTCAGTGGTGTCGTTTTAACATCATGTTAAGTATGATACTGACTTTTTACCCATATCAATGATGTTTCGGCGAGATGTTGGCAGACCGCCTGTTGCACGGTGATGTTCACCAGCCCCCAGGCATCACACGTTAGGCTTGTCTGTTCTTGGGCTGCTCCCGCTGACGAAGACCCACTTAAGTCGCGTACACACTGAGCTATACGTGCTTTCATGACCCAGCCCTTAGGCCACCCATCTCTGACATCGGGTTCTCCCATCAAACAATGACACCGAGGTTAATCGCTTAAATGACGATAAGACCTGAAGAGTCCCTTATGAAACTTTAAAATGCCATGTGAAAAAATCCAAACCAATAACAAGAAGCCAGAATAAGATACAGGTGAAGAAAAATTCAAATTCAGAGCTCCTAAGCTACAAACACTGAAGAAGAAAACGTAAAAGCCTACATCAATCTTCGCAGTCAGGCGATAACAATCTAGCTAGAATCTGACGACAGCAGTATAGCAACTGAACTGATTGCCCCTTAGATCAAATGTGACACAAACAGCGAACTTATTTTCATTTGGCAAAAGCCGTGCTTCGTTTTGACAGATCCTCGTGTCGTTCGGGCAACCGAGAGGATTAGCTGTGAATATGTCGTAAGGATATGCATACCAACAACGAAACATCACACTATCACATTATGTCACAGCCTCTATATCCTCGGTAGCAGCATATTATAGCCATGTACATGGTGGCCATAAATTGATGGAAGTGACTAATCTAATCGAATATTTTGACATTCGACTCTCTATGTACATATTAAAAGTAATACAGAACACATAAAAATGCTGGTTATATGTATATATGCATATAATTTGTATATGTACATATAATTTGAATAATTCTTTGGTGTCTTCATAATTACGAATTTCGCACCAGCCGCAGAAGTTATGTACTCTGAACAAAAGCTAAACAAATGGCAATTTTGAAGTTGATCTTTGTTAGTTTGTTGCAAACAAGCAAGCGGATCTTTGTTTTGTCGCGCCCAACTTCAACTTTACTTTTTTCTCAGCGTGCCAATCGCGTAAATGATGGCAACGACGCGCGCTTATATTTTCTCTACCACCGAGTACATCCAAGGTGAGTATGACGCCACATATACATACCAGAAATAACGTATGTATGTACACATAAAGTAGGTGTGTACCAATACGCGCGCGTGCATAATGTGATATAAACACAGGTACGCATCTTCGTTTCTATGTGTACAGAGATGATCCGCTGGAGGGTGTGGGTGAAGCTGGTATGGGACGAGGGGCGCGAAGTGGGAGGAGAGGATGAGGGAGATGGGAACGAGAACTGACAGAGACAGAGAGCGAAAAGTTGCAGAGAAAGTATTGACCAGCGAGCTACGAACTGACATGGAATCTATTGGCGACGAATCGGTTTGACCCGAGAAAAACGGTACGAGAGCCAAAATATTCCACCTAGATACAAAGATTTTCCTACAAAATATATCGACTTCTTTATTAAAAATTATTTTCTTTCAGCCTTGGACACGTGTATCAGTAAAAAAATTGAGCTTCACCTCAATGCGTAAACAAATTTTTATGATTGACAACTTACGTCAGTTAAGAACTGATGATGTCATTCAAGATAAAAATACGAATAATTGAAATCGTGATCCACTTTAAGACACAGAACAATCGTCAAAGTTATATAAGTCATATATAGGCTAGGTTGTAAAAAATAAAGTCACGAGAAAATAAAAACCCACTAAGTATGCAATTTGAAGAAACATTGCGTATATAATATCTCTCCAAAAAGCAGATTTTTTTACTGCAAAATTTCCTTTAAAAATTAAATTGAAATTTAACATGAAATGCTTTGCATAATTTTCGAATAGTGCAAAGCAGGAGATCCAGGGGAAAAAGAATTATAAAATGCGCGACGAACTTCTCGGATCTGGGACATACGCGTGCTTTGTATATATTAAAAACCATTGTTAATTATTCTCATTTTTTATATATTCGTCAGACTCTGGTTGTGGGAGGGTCTCACCGGTCATACAATCTTCCATCGCTGGATGCTGTGGTCCTTTGCAATGGTAAAAGCGAAGCAACGAACGTACAAACGTACAAACAGGACAAACCGGAGTATGCGAAGAAGTGGGGGGAGGGAGAGAGGGAGGAAAAGAGAAAGAGAGAAAATTAAAAAAACAAAAAACAAAAAAAACAAAAGAGGACTCACGATAGGACAACAGTTGCTCAACCTGCGACTCCCTGAAGTTATACGAGATGGGACAATAATATTCCTGGTGTATGACTCGAGTCGCGCCTTGCGGACCAAGTTTCGACCCCGTTTACATCGGGATCGAGCCCTCCTAAGCTTCGTCTCCGCCTAGTGGCTTCCGAGAAGAACTCATCTACATCTACGGTAGAGAGAGAAGAAAGAAATAAAGAAAAAAAAAGATAAGAAGCGGTGAGAGGGGGCGGGAAGGAGCAGGGAGAAACCGGACGAATTTTTATTATATTCCACACCGGTCAACTCATGACTATACCCTGCACAGGAGGAAATAAGATGTGGATCCTCATCTGACTCTTTTACTGATTTGTTTTCCTTTCAGGAAAATATTGTGGGAAAGATTAGTATTTATTGCACGAAAAGTAATTTTGGCAGATGGGAAAAGAGCATACTTTACTGTATTACATCTCTAAACAATTTTAGGTATTTTTATTAACTGTAAATTTTGTGTGTTAAAGTCGCGGTCATATCCCGGTTTTAACAGAACTCTATAGTATCTCTTTATACTCGTAGCCAATAAATGTACCACCTTTATAACTGCATATTGCTTGGAATATCCGACCGCGTATCTTGGTCACGTTATATTTGGATTTAAGAACAAGATGATCTTTCAATTTCTGCCTTCATGTATAATCAAAGGGTGGAAGATGAAGCATCAGTTGTCGGTAGTAAAGGAACCAAGGACAAGGATCTGTTGGTGAAAGAGGAAAGGTTTAAGAAGAAGAAGAAGAGGCAAAGGGGGTTTTCTCTAAGATATGCTGATTAAATCCTTCACAGTACATATCCGGCTTTGCTATCGACCCAGTATTAAATAGTAAAGAGACACCGCACCCCCATATCCACTGTGACTCTTCACTTCCTTTTCCGGTTCAGAAATACGTTCCCTCAAATCCAAACACTGGGGAAAGGAAATCTAGAAGTTAAATATATAACCGAGCTAAAAACCCCATTCTAATCAAAATGTTCTCACCAATCTTTTAATTCTATTTGGCTTCTGGTTATTCGTACAAAAAATAAAGGTCAACGAATTTGCACAGACAATGATTAAACTTCAGTCAAGTCATCCACAATTTCAGAGATATACTTTTTTTTACACTTCCTTTAAATTCGCGAAGCGGAATTCCATAACGATTTTAATGTACCGTGACGCTCCCTTGAAATCGATGCTCTCGAGCCAAAAAGCAAGAGATATATTCCGGGTTGATCTCGTGGGAGGAGTCTGCTCGAAGGACAAAGATCTCGTCTTTTGTCGAAAAACATGTAAATTTATTCGTTCGCGACGTTCGTCCAATGGCAGAAGGTCAATTCGTCGGCGACAGGTGAGAGCACATAGTCAACTATATGTATACAAATGTATATGTGTATATATATCAAAAATATACACTGGACTGACTACAAATGGAATTCAAGAAGGTGATTTATTGGCTTAATTTCGAGATTAGGTATAGTCACCTATAGACAATGACCCTGACTCTAACAAGTCCATGACAAGCCTATCTGATATAATACACACGTGTATTCTTTATCAGGACTCTACTTACATTACATAATATTTCATTAATTCTTTCTTAAAATTAAACAACGAAAAAAACAATTCTCTACTGGTCCCGGGAGTCAAACCCACGGTTAGATAGCCAGTGGCCGAAGATCTTTTCTAATCCCCGTGGCTATTGCATTATTGCACCAATAACTACTAATTTACCAAAGAGTATTTTGAAACGTGGATTGTATAAATAAATACGCACTGGTTGGAGAATTTCAAGAAGATGCGATACGATATCTACCGTCTTATGCGAAACATGTGAATATATAGGAATACCGACTCAAATCATGGGGGCGTGAAGATACACGCACATTCAAGCAGTGTAGGTATAAAGCATCCTGGGGGCAAGTCTTTTAATTACTTTCTTGATAATTTATCCTCGAGGAGTTTTGCTTGACAACAAATTGATTTGGGAAAATGAAGTCCAACAAATATAAAAAAAAGTAACAGATTTAATTACAGAGGTACTGCGTACACTTTTACTCCAGTCATAAGAGGACGGATTTAGAGTGACTGTATGAGTAGTGCAAAGTATGATCTTCAGTTTCAAATTATTAACATTTGCCAAGGATTTATAAAAAAAAGAATCATCAAGAATTGATTCAATATAGTTAGAAGTATATCTATGATTCATTTATAATTAAAAGACTGATACCATGATTTCAGAAATTTAAAAATTGAACTCCTCACGTATTCAAGGTCGCAGGCTGCGCTCATGTGGAAGGGAGTTAATTTAATTACGGCTAATTATGCGGCAATTAACCGAGTGGCATCGCGGTGCACCCGACGACATATGCGGAATCACCCGTTCCTCCAACTGTCAGTCTATCTAATGAATTAACAATACTTTGACAATCCTGCCGACAAGGTGCAGTCAATCAATCTTGAGATCGTGCACAGCAGAACGCGCGGGATTGTCTCTCGATGTTTTTTATAGTTTACATAAAATTTCAAAATTTCAAAAGATTTTCACAATTTTCAAATGATTTCAATATTTTTTCAAGGTTTTAAAAAGAACTACTGAAATCTGATAAAAATGTCAATAAAATCAGGGTGGCGATTCGGTGGACAATTTCAAATTCCCGATCATTTCCCGGTTTTTCACGGTCAATTAAAAGTAACATATTTACAGCAAATCAAATGAAATCCTTTAAAATTACTTGAAATTCTTTTAAACGTTTTAAATCTTCTGTATAAATGTCTTAAAATCGTTTAAAATATTTCAAAATATCTTGGATTTTATTAAAATCTCCTGAAATATCTTGAAATCCATTCAAATTTCTTGAAATTCGTTAAAATCAGTTAAACTATCTTAAAATCTTGTGAAATAGTTCAAAAATCCCTTTAATAACTCTTTTCAACTCTTTGAAAAATCGCTTTTAATCCCTAAAATCGATTAAAATCTGTTAGTATCCCTTAATTTTTTTTTAATTTTTAAGGTCTTTTTATCTCTTGAAATCCTTTTATAATTTTAAAAATCTTTATGAGATCTCTTAAAATCCTGGATAATGCCAGGTAAATTTTTGTGCTAGTAAATAAATAAAAATTTTGATTTTTAAGAACTTTGAATACTTTTTTTTTTATATCTTTGTTCCAATAAATGTAAAAACAATCGTCAGACTGCACGTCTGAAACTTCAACCAATATAGTTTAGATATGTAATTATTAAAAAAAGTAAACTCTCCTGATTTTTTAATTAAATTCCCGTTCATTTCTCGGTTTGTCGGTCCCTGGTTAAAAAAAATGTAACATTCTCACAACTCACCAAACAGTACCATTCTTGGTGTCAATGAATAAGATCTGGATTTAAGCTTACCTGAAACATAAATAAATGACATTTTGTTAGTTTTATAAATAAATTACGTCAATTCGATATGTAAACTATCTCTTTAAATACGAATTAACAGGGTGTCTAGTGATCAGGGAATTGTGATTCTTGAAAAATTTTTTTTTTAATTTGATAAGTTAGAAAGAGAATAAAAAGTAGACAAAGTAAAAAAAAGTCGATTTTTCAATAAAATACAAAAAATTCCCTGGCCTAAATTAAATTCCCGGTTTTGTCCCGGTCAAATAAAATTCCCGGTTTCCCAGTCCGGTATAGACACCCTGAAAATGCATAAGAAAGCCGAATTTAAGGACGCGTTTGGCATTTGTGAAAAAAAAATAGACATGGGTAAACACGTAGCCACGTGTGGAACAAATCACGGGTGAAAATTTTGGTAGTCTACCGTGAAGTCACGACATTAAGGGGCGAGCGTTGCCGTAATTAATGATTCACAAGGTGTGCTGCAGCAGAGCAGCGAACGAACGACAAAAAGTCGACCAATTCGCGGTGGCACGCCTGCCATCTCTCCGGGGATGGAATACGGATAAGTAGTTTCGGAAGTAAAGGTATCCTCACAAAAAAACTGCAAAATGCTCTAATTCCTTCCACCCAGTTTACTTTTGACTTCCCAATGATTTTCAAATGCAAATTGTTTTGAAGATTTTAATAAACACGGAAGGAACAAGACAAAAAAGTTCGATGCCTCCAATTCAAGGACTTTTACAACTTCTTAAGTAGTTTTAAATTTCGAATTTTGAACGTACTCGATTTCAAACTGAATGAAACGATGCAAACATAACGTTTGAAGTTGTAAGGATTTTGTAAAAATCCAGTCGTTAACTTTTAATTAGTTCCCAAACTTCAAAACTACAATTACCTGAAAATTGCCAGAGAAATTAATTCAAGTATATTTAACCTTTGATATCTCTAGATTTTGTGAAAACTTTTAAATCAATTTAATTGAGAAATTCATTGTGAGGTCATCCTGAAGGACCAATCGAGACGAGGAAGCAGCGGGATAACTGATGTGGTCTCGCGTGAAAACCAATCCGTCAGAGTGTCGCCCTTTACGATCTCGATCACGATATCTTTCTCATTTGCTAGGCGGAAATCGATTTTGTGGCCGTGCGATTTCTGCTTCGTGTCGCTGAATCGAATCGTGATATGGATACTTAAGGCACTTTAATAATCACGTGGATCGTGACCTGTCAAACGAATTATACATTGATCAATTTAATTTATTTTATGGCGCTCATAATCTTGTTTTACAGAAGCAGTCAATCTTTCTCATTGTCAGTCACATCAAGAGTTATGGGCGAGGTTGTGCGCTCAATGTCTTAATAATTACGCAAAAACATTCGAATAAATAGCAACCTACAAATTTCAGATCAGTCGAATCAAATCAAGATCACAGCCTACAAGAATCTTTCATCGAATTATAAACCTAAAAACAAGCAACCAGTGGCACACAAAGTCGTAAAAAAAAATGTCTGATGAAGCGTGCGACAGAGGGCAATCGCTCAACCGATTTTAGTAGAATCCTAAACTCTCGCCACGTGCTGACTAATCGAGCGAGACCAAAAGAAGTGAATCGAAAGACAGTGACAGAGAAAGAAAGGGGAAAAAAAAGTAGTAGCTTGAAAAGCAGTCTCTCGATAAAACTCAACTCGACGACAACCAGCTAAAAGCGCAGGGCGGAATATGAATAATAATCCGTGATTAATAGAGCGCTAAGCCTGCCGTCAACTTGCGGCATGTATGAATGGTCTGTAGTACTATTAAGCGCCATGACTACTCGTGTATACATACATTATCCTTAGGAAAATATGCGAGTACGGGTATTATTACATTGGCAACTAACAACATGCACTCCACTTGTATTTGCAGAATCTTATATTGACAAATAGACACGATCAATCAGTTAATATACCTACCAGAAGACAAATGCAGAATTAAGCATTTCGATTTATCGTTTCTTTAAATTTAGGAAAGAAGATGATTCTTGTACACATACAAGATGTGTACGCAAACAAGAAGTAGCTAAGCTACCTGCCTCTTCCACAGGTGGTCGGGTCACGAACGGACCCCACCACTCGCGAGTGCTTCTTGACCCTTGCCTTAGATTAGGTAAAGGAGTAGGTTAGATGAACTTAACTTTACGAAAAAACGGCGTTACAGATACGCAAGGACAATCAACAAACGCGATATGTTCTTGTTTCTTGAAAACAATAAATAAAATTTTGTTTTTTTTGAAAATAATAAAAGGGACAACCATACTAGAGAAGAAGACACTAAATAGAAGGCGAAGGCTTTTCAATTTTCCGTAAATTTTATTTTACCGGAATTTGTATAACCGAATATTAATTTGATATAATTCGTATTTATCTTAATCGTTATTTTCCCTAAGAAAATTGCCATTAAGTCATAAAAATTTCGGTAAAATAAAAATTATGGAAAATTGAATTTGGGGAATATTTATTCCGCCAGTTTTTAAAAAAATTTAATTATTAGTTCTGAAAACCAAACTCAGACGTTTAAAATTTCGTTAAGATACATACTCTATATAAATACGAAGGCACGCATCTGAATATCACCGAAGCAATAAGAGTTGTTAAACTTTGTCAATTTACAGAGAAACCTTAAACAATTCCATGCATCCAAGCGACACAGTCACACTTTCTGTTATCTGAACCAAAAATTTGCATGAGACAAACAAAATTTGCTACAACTAATAAAAATAATTTATCAAGACATAATAATATAATAACAACTACGAATGACGACTGCTCTCTTTTACAATGTATCTTGCATACCAAAGTTGAACGACTTTCTATGGAGAAACATCACGACATTCACGCAAGACGCAACTGTAATTGTCCTGACCCAATTTTCCTATCTTCGAGATAGTAGTTATCTAAGAAGAAATACTCATCGTGCATACGAAGAATATACACCAACGCGTCATGAACTACATATTTTCTAATTTTTTCGACCTAAAAAAATTTCTTTAGAAGCATCTCTTGAATCATTAAATCATGACTAATTACTAATATCAAATGCTATTAATAGATCATTTAATAAATATCCTCGCAATATATTGTTTGCATATCGAATGATGAAATGTCCCTCCTGGTCAGAATATTGAAGCCCAGATGAAAATTTAGTCACTGCAATCGATTAATATAGCGAGCATTCAGCATTCAACAATTTCTATTTAATAATGAAAATACTTTCAATTTTAATTAGACGCTCATTCTACAATTAAACAATGATTAGATTTTGAAGGAGAATATAGATACAAGTAATGTAGATTTGATTCAGAAAACCCTTTCAGACTGGTTCGCAGGGTGTTCGAGGTACGAAACAAGTTGCTCGGTTGCGTCGTCCGTGGAAGGCTGAAGGTACTGCGGTTGCCATGGTAACCCACCACCTCCACTACCACAGCCCGATGTAATTATTTGAAAAACGCCCGCCGCAGCTCCATCCCCCGAACCCAACCGCCACCCCCAGGGGTAGTTGTGGTGGTACAGAGCGATTCAAAAGCCGCTGGCATATTTCGAAAAGAACTTCTTTCCACAATTTAAATATAAAAGAAAACAAATCCACCTTTCTCCGACATTATTTTCATCTCCTTCATTCATATATTAAGGGGAACGTCATTTTCATTTTTTTTTTTTTTTAATTCATTTGTTCCCACTTTGCCGGAATTTGTTAGTATATATCCAAAAAAAGAAAGTACCTCAACTTTTAAACAAATCAGTTAATAATTATCCATCAAAATGGGATTTGTTTCCCATAGGATTAACATGGGATAAATCACGCAAAAATGAAAAATCTGCATAACTTTTTCAATTTTTATTCGAATCATTTTATTACCGAGGACAAACATTTACATGGGATGCTTAAAATATCTTAATGGTCAAAAACGAAAAATTTGTTAAAATCACAAAATAAGGAATCACAAAATATAGCATTTTGAGCCCATTTAGATAGCTGCCATTTTGTGATTTGTCAAAATTTTGAGTTTTTGATAATGAAAATATATTAAGCATCGCATGCAAATTTTGGACCTCGGTAACAGAATTATTTGGATAAAAATTGTAAAAGATATGCAAATTTTTCGTTTTTGCGTGATTTCTCCCAATATTATAATTTTGTGTGAAATTTAAAGGCCCGTGTTTGATGGATAAATATTAACCGATTTAGGTAAAATTTGAGGTACAACTGGAGCAAAAATGAATTCAAAAACAGTGAAAATAAAGTCTACCCTAATGTGAATTAATGAAATAGGTATTAATTTTAATGTCAGAGAAGAAGATTAATTCTGTTTACTAATCGCAGTAGCCTAGCCAAGCTCATTAAATAATATGTTTCCAAGAAAACTTGCTGCTTTTAATTAGCAAGTAGAAGCGTAATAAAATATATGTTTGCAGAAAAACTTGCTGTAATGTATTTCATTACATTCTAAATGATTTTAGAACTAAATTTCAAACTAACAAAACTAAATGATTTTTTTTCACTGCGAAGGAAAACTCAAAAACCAGATATGTATACACTGTACATCAATAAAATATGATATATAATATATACAGAGCTCTCGCATCAAATTCTTGTCGCAGAGTGTATCCCACCCCGCATCAGAGATACCAACTATATCAACCCCGACCTACTATAGTATATATTTACCTTCCTGAATATACGTATTCAAAGATGAACATAATGCGAATTTCAAAGTATAGGTCAGGGGCCAACTTATGTATAAATAATCTGCGAACTTTTTACGGCACCTCTTTACTTTCTTTCGCCCTACCCTGAAAAATTGAATCTCTTTGTATGCTAATTTGGGTCAACCACAACAATATAAAGATTAGCGAATATCAATCATAAATACTAACTAAATAATAAAAAATACTCATAAATTTCTTGCGCTTACGGAGGAAAATTTAGCTTCCTTATGTTAACAAGTCTGAAAAGCCTGACACCAGTAACTTGAGTGGTAAACTCATGTTCTTCAAAATTGACAATAAACGTCTTTCCTTTCCACGTGGTTCCGTCGTGTCTTGGACAACGCGTGAGGCAGTGGGGATGGAGTCTAGTAGGAAGCTGAAGGGCAGGAGGGATTTAAGAAGGGGGAGGGGGTTGTGGCGATACTCACTTGTTGCTTGCTCGACTAATTGCCAAGTAATTGGCCCCGTACCCCCGGCCGTATAAAGTTTGCTTCATTGTCTTTAATAACGTCATGACCTGCGCTAATGGCCCCTCTCAAGAGAACTTCACGTTTTCGAAAGATACCGTCGCTCGTCACGATCGCGCCGCGACACCTACAAAAAGAGCGAGGAAATTCGCCCGAATCAAAGATTCAAGTTCGATTCGATACGAATCATAAGTTATTAAGTTAAAAAACTCAGAAATATGTGTACTAAAGGTACAAATTACATTCATGCAACAAAAACCATAGGATTAAACAGACCATAAGAAAAAGGTGTTATGATATTACCAAGAGCTGTCCAGTATCCACATTATACATAACACAATACATAATGTGTAATTTATATCAAGAGGAAGTAAAAACTGTCACGAAGGCTGCACAACAAAGTCTCACGAGCCTGATTTCAATCTGGCTAATTATGTATTTTGAACATCATCCGTCATTGTGAGCAATTATCTTGCTCACAATTATTCCCCACATGTCCTTTCAGGGTATGCCATGACCCAGAGGAGTCCCAAGAGTGGGTGTGAAGACAAAGAAAAGTGAAAACTCGAGATGTAAAAAAAAAGGATAAAGCGAAAGAGGTAGAGGAGTAAGTTTTTACTGGCAAGTTGCCCGCCGTGTGTGTACTAAATAGTCTCAATGTGGCAATTAGCTCTTGCTTATGAGGCGGAATTATCATTACAAGAATGTCGTTCATTATCGAATAGTTGCAACTATTTTAATTTTCGACATTTTTCGCGCGTATGCGTCAAGAATGATGAAGGCATGAGTGAGAGTAAGTGAGAGAGAGATGGCCAGAAAAAAGAGGGGTCCCAAGTGCTATGCGTTTCGAAGAAATGCGGCTCGGTGCAGTTACCAATTAGTGGATACCGCAGGAAATTTCCGTGCAAAAGACCCCTTTAATCTGACACTAAAGGGTCTGATGCCGACCTGCCACGAGAACTGGTCCTTTTTATTGCGACCGTTAAGCTCTGGTTTACGATTATATTTATTATGCACTAATTGTCGCTCTTTTGTTGTCAAATCTGTCAGTACTGTTACTATTACACAAGTTAGACTATCAGAAAAAACAGAAATATTGAAATTGCTAATTCCTAATCCATCATATGGGAGGTATCTTTTTTTTCAGCTATTTTTGCTAAGAAAATCTTAAGCCCTGCTATTTTCTTTGTAAAAGTTACAATTTGAAATAGTAAAGCTTAAAAAATTCCAAGAAAAAGGCACATTTTGACTATTTTAAATGGTAAATTCAGTCATTTTTTTCATTTTATTTTTTTTTCGTGTTTCCACGCCGAGAAATGTTTAAATAGTTATTAATTATAGGGTCGTTTTCTCGACATTTGTTATTTTTCGTAAGGGATGCTTTTTGGGGGTGATCGAAAGTGTTGATTTAATTGTAGGATTTCTTCGGATTACGACTGTTAGAGACTTGAACAATTTTTTCTCTGAATAAATGTTAATTTTAACAACTTTATGCATTAAAGTACGTTAAGGGTTGTTTCTTACCCATAGAAGTAAAAAGTGTAGGATTTTTCTCCATAGAACATGTTTTTGAGGTCCCTGAAGTAATATTAGCGAAAGAAATTTTAAAAAATTAAAAATTTTTTTGGATCGTTAAATGAACGTTCGAAACTTTATTCACATCTGAGCTATTAGAAGTAGAAGGGAAGCTTGGGCATGTAAAAGGAATTTACTGGATTGAAAGTTTGAAAGTACTTAGTCAAATAGTCCTCATTATTATTGCACCGTAAACAGTTTCACCTTACAATCTCAAGGGAGTATTAACAAGTTTTAACGCGGATAAGGAGCATTTAACATCCTACTGACCATAAAGGTAGACTAAACGAGAGGATTATTACTGGAACATAAACAATACTATACATTGCCACAAGTCCATGTAAACTGAATTTCTGAATGAATGATAGAGAAAGTAAGAATGACTTATGATTCTAGTATCAAACTCCTAAAAAGAGTCTTAAACTTTGCTTATAGATGTCGAAAAGTTAATGTATTATAGCGTGATCACGATATCAATCTTACGCACCTTGATTCATTAAGTCGTAAGTGTCATTAGGCAATAACTGAACCCGGAGATTAGAACTATACCGTCTTTATAAATTAGCTGATCAGATGAATTTATCGTACAAGGAACAGGCGTCTAAGTATAGATAGAATACTTAATGTCCACCCTATATAAATGCTTTTATGTTTGCGACTAGACGTCTGGTCCCTTACGTATTCGATCGAGAATGAGTCACTCGTAATTCTACTAGCACAACACAATCGCACATCTGGTCATGCACAGATTGTCAGCATCCTTGGTCACCGTTCCACCCAAACTTTGTTTTTCATTTTCCAACAAGTGATCGAGATTTTCCAATCTCATGATCGTTTCTATTTATTTCTAATTTTTTGTAGTGTTGCATTCGAGCCGAGAAAATCGGTTACCTCGCTCGACTTCACTCGATTCCCAAAATGTTTTTCGATATGATATACTCGGTAAATCTTTTGTTATTTGACAAGTGTCAAATGTGGAAACGGGACGAGCCGAGACGATAATTTTGACAATTGAACAAGACTGTTTCTCGTTTCGTATGTTTCTCGTCAACTATCGCTCGAATGCAACACTAATTTTTTGCTAAACAGCTCATTCTCACTCAAAAATAATTCGTTTTCTTGACGTTATTATCTTTTTTAAATCCTTAAAATATTCTATTTCTAAAGATAAACCGCGAGATAAACTAAATATTGAGATTCAGTAAAAGTAAGGTGTGTAAATCGTACAGTAGGTACGGTATGTTGTAGTCTGCCTCTCAATTCAAAGCGATCGATATAATATCAGTTACATTCTTGCGAAATCACTATGCAGAATCAACAGTCTTTGCTATCAACTAAGTATAGTTATATGATACAATATTAAGACTTTCTAGAGCCCTTTGCGACATTCAATAAAAAAATAGTATTTTAAATTGGATATTGAATAAAATTTCAATCAACGAAAGTGTCGTTTACAAATTTTATTTTACATCAGGACCTTTCAAACACGATATGTTGCGACAGAGTACAGACTTTCGTCAGAAAGAATGTGGACGATGAATTGAGAGACATTTACGACAAAATTCGCAGAGAAGTCAGCCGACAAGACGGTATGCATTGCACGGTGTACACACTTACCTGTCTGATTTTCTTTAAAGCCAATTCCCGTGGCTGAAAAGCGCCTATTGGGTTGAAGCGTCTAAAGTGCATATATACTCGTTATTAACGATGCGTAAATCAAATGTCTCCCGTTGGCAAGTAAAAATGCCTTAAAGACGACCGTTTCGCGACATAGTGATAGTCGTTTCCCGCAGAATTTACCAGTCATTTTGCTTCAAACTCTTTCTGTTGCCAATTTAATATTCTTTGAGCAAGGGGTTAATTTTAATAGATGCACGCAACGTAAGCAGGGTCAGTTTAATACTAACGGAAAAAATAGAAAAATTTTGTGGAAAAAATTCCCAGGGTGGCCACGAGATTCAGTTTATTCATTTCCCTGACAAATACTTTAAAATTCCTTAAAATTCTTTAAATTATCAAAACCTTCTTAAAAATCTCTTAAAATTTCATGAGATCCTTTAAAATTTCATTAAATATTTTAAATATTATAAAAATCTCTTGAAATCATTAGAAACCCAAAGAATTTCAAAGAATGCCTGCAAATTCTTTATAATCCTTCGAAATCCTTGGAATGTTTTTAAAATCTGTTAAATAAACTATAAAATCTAAATTTGCAATACGACAAAAGTAACATGGTTAGCATAAATGTCAATTTCTATTTTCCCTGACGACTACTAGCATTTCCCTGACATTTCTCTGACAAATTTTTTTTTCCCTGAAATTTCCCTGACTTCCCTGACATGTAGCCACCCTGATTCCTCTGACATTAAAAAAATTCCTTGACTTTCCATGACGAGTCGGTTCTATATTAAAGATTTATTTGTTATGAAGAACGGGCGCATTTCCGTTTTGCATTTGTACCAATAAGGGTGACGTAAGTGAGTGAGAAACGTGGAAAACTGTAGTGGTCGAAGCCCAAAAAAGAATGGAAATAAAGGAAAGAAAAAGGAAAAGACGATGAAAGAAAGACGAAAGGATGAGAGGACTAAGGTAGATGAGCGAGAAATAAGAGAGAAAATGGGAGGGAAGCAACGCGCCGCGCCGGCTAGACGGCATCGTAAACTTTCGCGAAGAACTTTTGAATTTTAGTAAGGAGCGCACGGTTTGCTCGTCTCGGTCCTATAAATTAGATGTTCCCATCCTCCCACGAAAGGTTTATTTCTCTCCGAGGTTCTTTGCCCGATTAGCGATCCGTGATAATATCTGGCGCGCAAAAGAATTGCCAAAGTAAAGCTACCGGTTACAGGGAACAACGTTTGATGTCGCCACTGCAAAAGATCTGGTTTGTGTCCTTGCTAAATGAAAGTAGACTTCAGAAAATCAAAAGATGGGGCCAATAGATCGAAAAACAATTAAGTTTATCCTTTTCACCTGCTAAAGAGTTCATTACTTCTATGTTAAACACACAGAGGCAGCGAAAGTTCAAGTTGAACAATAAACTTCCAATGAACATACAGAAAAAAATTAACTTTCATAACAGGGGCTAAAGTTACAAACAGAACTTCTATCCGAATCAATTTGAATCAGTCAAGAAAAAATCCCTGTCTTTGATTCAAACTTGATTGAATGTCAAATTTTTGTTGACCTTATCTGATTTTCCGATACGCGTTGAATTATAAAATTGTTCTCTCTCTAATATCGGATCTTTTTTAAATAGAGACAAGAAGATACGTATAATAGGGTGCAGTCTGATTATTAAAAAAAATCCAACAGGGAAAAGTCGTTTCACGTCTCACTTATTCAGATTTCTCCTTGCAGGTCTACAGGATCCTGCGTTAGTCAGTGGTGCTATGTCGAAGGGTGGTCGAAGTCAGGGGACAACGGAGGTAGAAAGGGCAGGAGGAAGGAAAAGGAAGGAAGGAGTCAGGCTAGGGTAAGAGGGGATAATTCCACGGTTAAATATCGGTAAAAATCAATACTATCTCTTTCCTCAGCGCACAGCCACCAACGGTTAATAATGCAAGCAGAGAAATTATAGGGGAGACGTTCTCAGTGCTTAAAAATTAATTTTCCACTGTCTGAGACCAAACTCTGCATAAGCTCTAAGTTGGCAAAAACCTATACTATATCTTCTAAGACTCTTCCAAATTATATCAACGTATAAATGTAATAAAAACAAATCTAATACCTTCTCTGATGAGAATGTAAAAATAAGCGCTTCGTAAAATTCCGTAAAAGAACTTGCAAAGTTTAACAAGTTAAAGTAATTGTGTACGTTTGAACTTCGCGCCGCATTTAGAAGTAATGTTTCCAACTAGAGACATCATCATTCTGGCGCGAAACTTAAACTTCTTATTTTATTTTATTTCTTTGTAAAAAATTTAATTTAAATTTATTTTTTAAATAAATGCAAACTCAGGATATGATTAGCCTCTTTTTTATATAGAACGAATTTTAATATTTTTAAAGTGATTTCATCATTTTTGCTTGGATTTGAGGGATGGCGTTTTAAAAAGCTTTGTCCCATTGGTGTTGATTGACAGGCGACAAA
Organism: Synergus itoensis; assembly: GCA_904066005.1. Classification (NCBI taxonomy): domain Eukaryota; kingdom Metazoa; phylum Arthropoda; class Insecta; order Hymenoptera; family Cynipidae; genus Synergus; species Synergus itoensis. The sequence goes on from CAJFCP010000089.1 coordinate 1,086,802, forward strand.
GAAGACAGTTCGCGTGAAACTCTGGGTCACACGGTGAACTGTGACCGTTTCATTGGTCTCTGGCAACCTAACCTACTACTGCCTGGTGATGCGTGACTAGAGTGAGCGACGGGTTCAAAGACAGAGAAACGACCTCTTCGACATCGACGAACTTCGCGCACGCGCCCTCGTATCCTCATTAACAAAATTTGTACATGCCGAGGAAAAGCACATAATATTTCTCTGCACAAGATTCGATACCTGCTATGTGCTTAGTTTAGATAAATGAAATTCACTATCAAAATATTAATGATAGGAAATACATATTAATTGTTTTCACCTAATTTAATCCAAGACTAAACGTCAAAATGGTACAAATATCGTATTTTTTAAAAATATAATCGCCGTGCGCGCCCTCTAGATATTGATAAATTTATTTCAAAATTTTGATCTTTAATTCAGAATTCAAAATAATACTTTTCGTACCCGAAAAGAGAGGAGCAAGTTTCTAGGTAACTTCTTTGATATTTCATTGAAAAATTCCCAGGACTTGGAATTTTAAGGAGAAAGCTGAAGACCACGACCTGAGACAAACGGAAACGATTGGTATTTTTAAGAAACCTGACGTTGGATGCTCTACAAGTCTACATGGCTGTACATACGAAAGTGTAAACGAAGGTGGTGGACGCCCGAACAGAGTCGACCGACCGACGAATGAGGATTCTTCTTCTCTTCCTCCAAGAAATATCCCTACTTCCGAAAGAAGGGTGTGAGGACAAAAGAGGGAGAGGAAAGTGTTTCGTGGTTCTCAAACACACCTTTTTAAAAAATTCTTTAATTCAATTAGCCTCGGAATTATGGAATTATCATTCTACGTTTTCCTGTTCCTTCCATAAAAATGTATTTTGAAATATCATCGAATTATTCTAAAGGAGTCCAAAATTTCAATCGTGTTAATTCGTTTTTATAAAAAGAAAAATATTAAACTGAAAGCCACCGACATGCATAAATAATAAATAATAAGACTATCAATAAATATATGAGTGATAAATATTAATTTCCTACTTTTATTGAATGAGGAAGAATCCGAGAAATTAGTATGGATTGAAAAAGTCTAATTTTGAGGAATTCTGTAATAGGAATTCATATATATATATATAGAGAAAAGTTTTCCATGAGTAACCAATCGAAATGTCGTGATTATAAAAATTAAAATACGAGAAACATGAGAACCATTGCATTCCCTCCTCACCAACACGGCGTAGCTAGGAGGGTTTAGGGAGAAAGGGGGGAGGTGGATCGCGTACAATCTCGCGCAAAATTCTTCGTAACCCTCTCTGTACAATCAGTGATAAGAATAATTTTTTTTATTTATCAACTAGTGATAAAACGTTCAGACCAGATTCAGACTCTAACGTCGGTATTAATATTTCACTTCAAAATAAAAAATCTCGACTTATTTTAATAAATGAAATAGAAATAGTGGCTTGTTTCCTAAAAATACTATCCTTCGGTGAATTCAAACAATTCAAATATATGTCTCCTATTTTAATAATTACTTCTATAATTATTTTTTCCCACTTCGCACAGAATTCGAGCGGAAAATTCTAGTTTCTCAAGTAAATAATGCTTTAAAAGTTTAATTAATTCAATTAAACACTCACCCTGGGTCCATGCGATCAACGCCACCAGGTCCCATCATCGCAGGGTGTCCAGGTCCCATTGGTCCGCCCATCGGATGTCCACCAGGGCCAAAAGGACTGCCTGGAGGCATTCCATATTGAGGTCCACCGAAAGGTTGCCCCGGGGAAGGAAAGTGCGGATTTCCTCCCCCAGGAGGGGCGAAAGGAGGTCCGGACGATCCAGGTCTACTAACAAACTGGGGAGCACCTCCCGACGGAGAGCCAAAGGGACTTGGTCCAGGGCCATTAAAAGGTGGTCCCGAATTGTTGGGTGGAGGTGGGAAACCTCCCGAATTAGGTGGAGGACCTGGTCCTGGAGTCGAGGATCCGCTTGGTGCTGGAGAAGCGGTGTATTGAGGTGTAGCAGATCCTGGTGGAGGACCTTGATACGGAGGTGCGCCAGCTGGACTTCCAGCTCCACCAGGAAAAGGGCTCGGGCCTTGGAAACCTCCTGAATTATTCTGAGGACCTCCTGAATTATTATAGGGACCCGGAGGTGGCCCTCCGCCTTGGCTAACGGAGTTCGGTGTGTACGGCGATGCCTCCGAGCCAGGCGGTGGGCCCTTCCAAGAGGCTGGGGTTCCTGGGTCCTCCAGCGTGGTGGTAGCAGCCAGAGGCGTATTCAGGCGGTTACAACCTATGACATAAGAATCGAATTTTTCATTTTATTTATAATATATGTTAAAGCTTAATTTATATAAACATTGCTCATAAATAAGATAAGGTATTGAAGACGAAGTAAGGCAAAAGATATAAACTTTCTCAATTTTACTATACAGTGAAATGTAAGCGGATTTGAAACAAATTAAATATTCTCTTTCACAAATTAACGATATGCTATTATAAGAAAACAAATCTTTTTAGTTTAATTTTAACTCTAATGAACATTGAAGGCAAGTTAAGGTTTTGAAGAGAAATATTTTGTAAATTAAATATAATCTTATGTATTTGTAAAGGGAGCAACAATTTAACCACCACCACAATTTATCCACCTTTTTAATATTGTAAAATAATCTTTATTTCCAAGAAAGCTTTGCCTTTTCTTAATTTAACACTTTTCTTAAATTTTAAGAGAATGCCAAAAGAATATTGATATAGAGATTGCCTGTTTGAAGCGAATTCTATAAACTTCAATAATTTAACAACTTTAAGGGCGTTGGAGCCAAGTTCTAATCTAAAAATTCGATTTCTTCATTTTACTCAGCAGATATTAAATTTTGAATTTTTTCCCTCTGTAGAATTAGGTAATTTTTAACTAGAATTATACGTACAGAGCGAGAAAATATCTAATTCAAATATTTTTTAAGTAAAATAAAAATATTCAATTTTGAAGTTAAATTTTGAATTCTTCGTTTTATGCAAAAAGTATCGAAATTAAATATTTTTTCGCTTTGTATGCAGTCTTATATTTGAAAAAGGATTAGTGCTACAGAGCGAAAACATATTTATCTAAAATTTTTGTTGAGTAAAATGGACAATGAAATTTTGTGCTGAATAGTTGAGTCCTACGCCCTTAAAACAAAAAAATCACTGTAATTCTTATCCTACTTTAAACTGTAAAATGCACAACTCACAAATCCAATCAGTGACATTACTTTGACATTCGCCCGTTACTTTCTATTTAAAACAACTTGAAATCAGATACTAGACTTCGACAAAAAGATACAATTTCATTTGTCAAAATTCTAAAGAGAAAACAATCAATAAAGAGAACTGACTGCAAATAATTGTCCGAAAAAAGAAAACGTCAGCGAAAAATACATTGTAAAAAAAATGTTATGTAAATGTACACTGCATTTTTGTAATTATTCCATAACCTGTAAAATAACTTCGTTTAAAGTAGTGAAACCATCACTTTGAATGTAGTGGTTTTACAAATTTTTGTGAATTTCCC
>CAJFCP010000089.1:1102996-1172858 GCA_904066005.1 Synergus itoensis
GGGAAATTCACAAAAATTTGTAAAACCACTACATTCAAAGTGATGGTATTACTTTTTCTAATTGAAAGTTCACTACTTTAAACGCAGTTATTTTACAGATTTTGGTATAATTACAAAATTGCAGTGTACATTTACACAAATTTTTTTTTACAGTGTATAAGAATCTAGTAGATTGTTTGGTATCAGATTACTATTGGAGTACAGGTTATGTCACCTTTTTACACCTGAATCTACTGGACATGAAGATAAAAGCATTTTCTAATTGTAATAAATTAAAGCCACGAATTCTTTATATACGAGAGTAATAAACTAAATAGAATCTTAATAAAATTTCAAATTGTACATCAAAAATGTAAAATGCGTCAAAACTATTCACCATTGTTTGTCCCATTCGCCTTCATTTCGCCAGCAACGGGCTCATTCCATCTTTCGGGTCACCATCCGTTATAAAAAGAGTAAAAACAAATTCAAAAACTGAAGATAATTTCCCGTACAAAATCACACTTAAATCCTATCCTTAAAAATCAAATGTAGAGTATAGGTTGGAATTTGGAAGTCAACCGTTGTCTTGCGAATTGAGGTTATGTACCGGCGACCTAACCTATAATCACAACGCGATTCGCGAGTCCCAGGGTCATTTAAGCACACTTGTAACCACCTTCGTTCACAATTTTCCTCCCTATTCACCAAGTACAGTCTTTCGACGTCGATCGCCATGCGAAAACGTCAATCTTTTCAACAGCAACGACTCATCCAAAAGACGCGTTGCCGGCATTTTCGCCTGGGTTTACCCACTTCCTCTCGATTTCTCACTTCCACTGAGAAATTCACCCCCGTATTCTCATCGAAGCACAAAAACCGCACTAACATCGCACGAATTTTATACGTTTCTCGTCACATTGCAAAAATTTCACGACATCCTAAACACACGAGACGAGTGAATGGAGCGAGAGAGAAGCGCGAATAAACACCACTGAAGTCGACACAACGTCCATCCATTGACGTACCTACAAAAGGGGCACCCCCCACAAAGAACTCAAAACTTAATTTATTTAAAATAAATTAAATTTCGCCAAATGTTAAGTTTCATTTAAGCAATAATTAGAGAAACATATTTAACAAGTTCACACTCAGCGAAAAAGAATTTTCATTCAAAGAATGCATACCTTTTATCGAATAATCCAATTATCGAATCACACTTTGTCACAATTTCCTAAAAATGAATATCTTTTTCAAGAAATTTTCAAGAACAAACTAGTGACTTGAAATTAGAAATAAAATCATCGATGTTTATATTTTCGTTAATCAGAAGCTGGTAATCGCAAGTGAAAGGTCGCTCATTGTGCGACAGCTCTTCTCGGAGGCGATTTAACTTTTTTTTGCTCTTTTTTTTTAAAGACGATTTTCACTCACACGCGAGGGGAAGCGTCACACGTATACATGTGCGCCAGGGACGTATGAATGGGGATCAGAAGCCCCATGAAGCCCAGGTGAGGTGACTGCAGGCCACACCACGTGTTCGACTCTATCCACGCCCGACTGTCAACTGGATCTCTTTCTCGGCCGGCGGCAACAATTGTTATTCCGCGTGAAGCCGCCGACGAGCGCTGCCATTTTTATCGTACTCCTAGCATGCTTCGTACCCTACGTACTCACCAAACCGCCCCTCCCTCTCGTAAACTATGCAAAACGCACCCCCGTCCAGTGAAAAACACAGCCGCGGAAAGACCCTTCGAGTACTTTTGTCGCCTCGGCACTATTTTTTGCACTCCGAGTTCTAACGATCCAAAGCTTTATTCTTTTTATTAAATGTCCCGCACTAGTTTGGACTCAGAAAATTTATTTAAAAGAAAATTAGATTAAAAGAAAATTATATCAAAAGAAACCTCGAGGGAATATAATTCAAAAATTTGATTTACGTAGTTTTTTCCAGGAAATTAATAGTCTTAAACGAGAATTGGTCGATTTTTAATTTTAATCTTTTGTTTAGTGAGATTTACGAGATAGATGTTTTGGAGGGGTTGGTGGTGTCGCCTGTTGCATGCCGAGCAGGTAAAGCGTTACTCAACGTCAATTTTCGAGTTGAGGTCGATGCGCTGCGCTTAGCGCTCAGAAATTATTCAACTCGCGGATTATCAGCGGGAAAAGTTGGACGAGAGCACGTTCCAACCGTTCGACCACGCAACACACCGTACAGTTCTGTGCTACATTTTCTTCTTTAGGTATGGTTCAGGCTTCGTGGGTTCAGGCTGCGTCTACAATAAAACTTGTAAATTTCGTTTCGCTATCACGTTTTCGTCCTTACGTTACGCGTTTTTCTGGACGTGCTGACGAGGAAGGGCCAATCAGAGCGCAGACTCCAGGTCGATTGACCCTTCCTTACCTCAGACGTTCAGAAAAACGTGTAACGTAAGGACGAAAGCGCGTAAACGTGAGAACTACGAAATTCACAAGTCTTATTATAGATGCAGCTTCATTGGCTTGTGCCTCATTGCTACGTGCTGCTGCCGCGCTTCCTAGCCATTGCGCAGTCTGCAATTTTTACGAGATGATAAGGGGGATTTCATGCCGGACTCACAGAAATCAAATATTCCTCTCACGCATTTTTTTTAAATGCATGCAACTCGCTATATGCGGACAGGAAAAAATATTTGTAAAAATATTTTTAGTTCATTTAATTTCTTTTGAATTTTTCGAATTTCTTTCGCATTTTTTATGAGTTCCTTAATAGGGAACACATAAATTGCTCAATCATAGCAACATTGCAGCAATGTTGCTCCACCATTAAACTCCCCAAAGCGATAAAAATTAAAACAATTCTTTACTTTGCAAACAATAATTTTTAAAAAAATGTAAATCATTTTTTAGTACAGAGGAAACCAGTTTAAAGTTAGTCAAAACTAACATATATATAAATATGTTTTTAAAAAAAGGAACAACTATCAAAATTGATCAATTACTCGAGGGAATTTATGTTTTCTGGAATTTTAAATATTTCGAGTGATTGGCGGGTGCCTTTGAAATCTACAGCCCTGCACAGGAGCTGCACCCCCAACCGCAGGAGCACTGCACCTCGCCACAGTTACTGTTTTCCGTCACTCTTGCACACTCTGCACTTTTACTGAAAGAAAAAAGCGTGGCTTCGTTTTAAGGGTGTGCAATTTTTCTATAGAATTTGAGAGGCCAAATAAAGAAATTCTGGGACTTTGGAAAGCAAATTAAAAAAAGGGGGATGATAGGGGTGGTATTTTTTCGCTGAGATTTCGAGTGCAGAGAGCTTTTTTCTCGCGTCGTTTGAAAGTCTCCCATCGCGGGGACTCAACACTCGTGACAGTGTCACCCTAAAAATCAATAAGGTTCACCTCCGGTCCTACCCACATCCCCCAGTTCACCCCAGGAACGTACTCCAGGGGGTCGGGGGACACGACGACAACTGGCCGGGTCGTCATTCTATTAGGAGACGATGTTCCGCGAAGAGCCTCGTAACCTCGAACTTTTATCTTGATTCTTTTCAAGAACGAGTTCTGAGGGAACTACATTTTTCTCATGTCGCGCTTACCCCCATTTTGACTGACGTTGTGATTTTCCAGAAGATAGATATAATTTACTTTTCTTTCTATATGTATATCTGAAATACATTATTTACTTTGTTGTTTTATTAAATTTATTTACAAATTTAATTAACTAATTAACATTAATCTGGAAAACGGTTCCATTTGGTTTTTCGGATTAAAAAAAGCAGGCTGTCCCGCTTTACCCTGCGCGACCGATTTACCCCACGTACGTTAGGCACACGTGAATTCGGTCAGCACTCGGATAGGTGACCTATCGTGATTTTTGTAGCGCTTAGGAATTGAATTTTAACACATTGTCAGGAAAGTCAGGGAAACATCAGGGAAATGCGAGTAGTTGTAAGGGAAAATAGAAATTGACATTTATGTTAATTATGTTATTTTTGTCGTATTGTGTATATAGATTATAGATTTTATAGTTTATTTAACAGATTTTAGAAACTTTCCATGGATTTCAAAGGATTATAACGAATTTCCAGACATTCTTTGAGATTCTTTGGGTTTCTAATGATTTCAAGAGATTTTCAATAATTTTAAAAGATTTTAAGAGGTTTCTAGGAATTTAAAGGATTTTATGCGAGATTTTTATGATTTTTAAAAGATTTTGTGAAATTTTAAGAGATTTTTTACATATTTTAACGGATTTAAAAGTTTTTTTTCATGGAATTATAAAGGATTTTAAGAAAATTGGAAGATTTTAAAAAAATTTTAAGGGATTATAAAATATTCTCGTGGAATTTGAAAGAATTTTAAGAAATTTTGATTTTTTAACAATGATTTTAAGGGATTTGATTGAAATTTTAAAGAATCTCACAAGATCTTTATGATTTATAAAAGATTTTGTAGAATTTTATGGAATTTCAAGATGTTTTCAAAATCTTTATATTAAGTCAATGACGATTAATTAACAGTAAATAATGCGCTCTCGAATTGTCGAGAATGCATGTTAGACTGAGGGTCCACTATTCTAATGTTTATCTTTTCTGTGCCTCGATAACCCACAATCCGGGGTCAAAGAGCTCGCCTTTTCCTTATTTGTAAGATGCACAAATAATGCGTATTGTAACTATTGTGATATGCCCAAATTTATGCTCACCCGCAAAAAATTGTTTAGGTTTAATCAATTTTTAACGCTTACCGATATGAATCTATTTCTCTAAGTTTAAATTATTTGTTTTTTATTTATTAAAGAGAGATAAAGAAAGAAAATAATAATAATAATAATTACTCTCTAAACTTGAATCAGAGAAATTTCGCTGATTCCCAGTCAAATTCCACTGATTTTTAGTGACTCTTTTCTCACGATTTTAATTAGTGAAAAATCTACTGGAAATCAGTGAAAAGTCCCTGAAATTTTTAGTATGTATTTTAATGACCTATTACTAAAAAATTTCAGTGACTTTTCACTGATTCTCAGTGGATTTTCACTGAATGAAATCTTGAAAAAAGAGTCATTAAAAATCAGTAAATTTCCAATGATTCAATTTTAGAGAGTAAGAAATTACTATTACATACTATTGTCATTTCTATTTCCGAGTTCTTCGACACGAATAGAATGGATTCTCATTAAATATATTGATATCTGTGACAAGAAGACCATTTGTAAGGACAAAGTGTGAATGATAGGGTGGACAGTTTGTACACACACCCATTCCACTGACCCTGGTCGGATATGAACGATCTGGACAAGCCTGCAGAAGTTAACGGATGCACGTGCTCTTTCAGCTGGCACTTCCCCAGCACAAGTGGCCGAAGAACGTCCTGAGATGTTCGGATAACTTTCATTCATATATACGAACTTCTCAACAAATCTCAACCTACGAAATCTGGTTGTCAGCTCAATGATGGGCTTAAACTTTGAACGAACTCAAACCACATAGACCTATAGAATACACTACTGGTCAGAATTTTGAGTTCACCTGTGTTTCTTTTTCTATGTTTAAATTCTCTTAATCCTTATGAGACTTGAGAGTGGATTAAGAAAAAAAAACTAGCCGGAAACTTTTTTTCAAAATCTGAAGAGAAGTATAACCAGACCTTGGTGGTTCGAAACTGTCCCTGAGGTTTAAATGCTTTATGCTTATGGTGTATGTTCAGTATGTTGGAAGATATGTTGGATTGTTGGCTCTGGTGGATCCGTGGTTCGTCGAAAGAACAGATCGGGCAAAGACGCGAGGAAGGCTTCAAGACGCAAGTTGTTAGGAAACATAGAGGGGATAAATGGGAAGGGGCAAGTATGGACGCGGGGGTGTAGGGGGTGGAGGGTGTAGGTCGATACGACAAACTATTGTCTGTGGGTGAAGTTCTCGTGAGAACTGGGCGGAAGAGAATACTGTAGTGGTCACGTGATTATGTGTATCCTTGTTTGCACGAATCGCGAATACGTCCATCTCACCTCTCATTCCAGAATTCCACTATTCCCTATGCATTTCAGATTTCAGCCAAGTTTCATTTTAAAAATCATTTAAGGGTGTTGGAACCAAGTTCCAATCTAAAAACTCGATTTCTTCATTTTACTTAAGAAATATTAAAATTGGAATTTTTTCCCTTTGTAGAATTAATTAATTTTTAACTAGAATTATGCGTACAGAGCGAGAAAATATCGAATTCAAATATTTTTGAAGTAAAATGAAAATATTGAATTTTGAAGTCATATTTTTAATTCTTCGTTTTATGCAAAAAATATCGAAACTAAATATTTTTTCGCTCTGTACGCAGTCTTATATTTGAAAAAAGATTAGTGCTATAGAGCGAAAAAATATTTATCTATAATTTTCTTTGAGTAAAATGGAGAATAGAATTTTGAGCTTAACACTTGGGTCCAACGCCCTTAAGTATTGTAAAAAATGCTGAATTTAATTTTCAGTGTTTTTTTAAGAAGAAGGAAATCTAATACACTGAAAAAAATGTTTAACAAAATGTTTGGTAGCCACTAAAAATTTTTTACCTCCACCAAACAGTTTTTTTTAGTGAGTGGTTGTAAAAATAAAGCGTACCTCATTTCCTTTATAGAAATGATGTAAGTTACTTTGTGAAGGTTTGAAATTGTTACATGTTTTATGTAGAGGGCGGAAAGGTAAAGCTACATTACCATTTCGGATGAAAGCTCTATTTGTGGTGCGTCTCTAAATGTTTATTTAACATTTAGATTCTACTAGGCTTATGTATGCATGCGCGTTGTCTAACAGTAAACAATACCGCACATGAGGGTATGTTTGCGGGTTGTCACACGGGGGGTGGAGTAGTAAACACAGGTTCATCCCCTTTTACATCCACCACTCTCTGTCCTATTGTCGACGTTGCCAGTATCACCAAACTGGATGAACTCGTATCCATATCTTTATTCCGATTTGCTCTCTTGCTCAAGTGGCCGCTGATCAGCCACTGAAAGTCTCAAAAATCCGAAAAATTACTATACTGTTTTACATTAATTACATTATACTGTTTCACTCATGAAGACCCTCTCCAAATTGAAATATCACAAAACTCACTCACCTCCTTCTCTTCTTTTATTTGCTGTAAACAAAAATGTCCAGCTTTAGAAAAAAATGAACATCTTAGTTAATTTAACATAAGATAAAAGTAAAAAATTATTTTTGTTTATTTACATTCTACTAAAAGTGCAGATGATTGACAAATTGTCATCAAAATAACTCGTCAAACCGGATCGGATCTGTTGAAACATCCTGTAGTTGAGTCAGGCAAAAAAGTCAGGCTCTGCAAACGAAAAAGTGAAACGGATGAAAAAAATGAAGGAACAAGAACGATTTTGCAAGGCAAAACGCACCCGCCGAACTGGTTAAACAGGTTATCGGTTTATAGCCGCCGTAAAGCGATTTTAAATTTCGCGGCACATGCCCGTGCATTCCACGCCTGCAGTTTTCTTTTTTTCTTTTGCAGCCGTAATGCCAAGTTCACGTACCGCGATTCGCTCCCTTCCGACCAATGGAAAAATCTCCCAACTTCGATCAAATAAAAGACTTTTTTTAAAAAAAAGAATGAGTGGATTCATCCCAAAATTCATTCTAAAATTAAAGCCTTTCATTAACTTATATTTGAAGTTGAGATTTTATCAGTTATTCTTATATAGGATTCACATTTAACTTATTTAATTTATCCACATTCTTCGCAAGATATTTTTTTTAATTGTTCAAGAAAGAGATTCAGAAAGAAGTATTTTTAAATTCATTCTGACACAGTGGAAGGCATCAAACTTGGACAGTGAACTTGTGAGAACGCAATCTCTGTAATACCGCGTAATTGAAGCCCATGGCGTATCATTGCCATGAGCAATTACATCGCAATTGTAACTCTTATATATGAAAGTCGTGCAGATGAGATGCTGCTCTGCCCTCGATGTGTGTAATTTAGAGAGGAAATTGTCTTATCACTGCGTAATTCCTCAGAAAGTTATCACTCACGTACTTTTACCAATTTCAGTTCAAGAGCTATGATTATGTATTTTTGAATTTTAAGCAGACATTTCTCTTGACTACCGAACAGAACTGTTGCAGAACATTTCTGTAACAGTTTTACGTATAATTAATAAGTAAAAAGTTTTCGCGCGCATTTCTATAACTGAGTCAATCTTTTGAAATGATAAAATATCGCAGGTTTTAAGGGCATGTGATAATTACAATAAGAGCAAATTTAGTTTCGGCAGCGATAATAAGAATATTTACTAAAACGAGGCTATATATATATTATATATATATCTACATACCTCCGTTTCAGAGGTAAATGTTTTAGTGACAAATATTTATTACTGCAAACGTAAAGTTGGCGAAACTAAATTGCTTTTATAGTAAAGTATCACATGCCCTTAATATATTTCTTCAATTTTCATTCATTTAGAGAGATCTTCATCTTCAGTCCCAGATTTCTTCTTTCAGCTCTTTAGGTGGCGCAATAAAAAATGCCTAAGTATAGTACATATTTTATTTTCAACTTAGGAACTGAAATGCCCATATACGTAATAAAAAATATGTATGTAGCAATAATAATAATCGGCATGAATTACTATTTTTAACGTAGGAAAAGAACACGGGTTATGCTAAAATCACGACTAAATTTCATAGAAAAAAGGGAAGAAAACTCGCAAACGAGAAGAAGAGGATAACTGGAAACGAATAAAGAATTCTTTTCATTATATCTTCATTTTTGTCATCACAAGCATCCCCCTCTGGCGCAAAAACTCCCCTGATTTCATTCGCTCTCACATTCGCTTTATTACTCACGTGCTAAAATATTTCGACATTTAAAAACAACGCTGCTTCAACAGAACAAAAAATATTACACAAAATATTACATAAAATATTCCACGTGGGATTTGCACTTTTATCAGTATAGTAATTATCGTGGAACCCTTTATCGCGTATTCGTGGGTTTCATTGAGGAAGAAAATAATCGAAAGAAAGGAAAGGCGCGATTTTGAGTTCTAGCTAAGCACTTCTTTTATGGCACGTAAATCTTACAAGCCCTTTCTTCATTAGAAAGAAAACGGAAACTCTGTTCATACTTTCTCCACCAGCATTTTATTAATAGCTGCTGTTCGAGCTCATTGCGCAAAACCATTTTTACCTATGACATTAACGTTGTCCATCCGCGACTCGAATATTCGAAAGAGTCACACAATCTTTTAAAACAAATACGAAATATGGAGGAGGACGTTCGTCCGAACTATTATGTGCATTCCATTGGCATTTCGCTTCTTCAAAACGTTAAAGACTTTGACTTTCACTATTTGACTTTTCGAAAAACTTACATATAATCGCTCAAAAATTCTATGAAAATTATGAAGTCGTGAATAATAAATTTAAAAAAAAGGGAACGTACAAAAATACGTTCAGAACAATCATGCAAAGATTGCCACCTTCCTTAAAAAAAAATGTTCTTGACGCTTAATCCAACATCGTAGATGCCAATGGAAAGTACATTCTTATTAAAATCAAAGTTTACTGCGCTTTTTCCAATCTCACAAGAACTTGAATTGTCTTCAATTAATTATTGAAAGACTTCAATATATAAATTTCAATTTTCTACTGTGGTCCGATTAGACCGTACTTGTTCGCGTACGTCTTAGGTATATGGATAGTTTTGAATCGCCTCGTATTTATTTTTGATCAAGAACATCCTAAAACGAACATGTTCTAGTAATATGTCTACGATTTAACATGGATATACGAGCGTCTTGCCGAAACACGGTGGCCCTCGACTCATTTTAAGGACTATCTTTACTCGTCGTGTGTGACGAAGAAAAAACAAACAACTGTATTCTTTTTTTGAGCAAAGCTTTGTATTCGTTAGAAGAATCTCTCTATAGGAGTCAAAGATTTGAAATAGAATTATAAATTGAAAGATCTGCTCCTAAAAAGAAATTAGTCTACAAAACAATTCGCCTTCCTGAATCTTTGGAACAAAAAATCTGATTGAATGATCTGAACACAGAAACTGATGTGATAAATCGTTCTCGTGTAATTATTATAATTTTTTTTAGGAAGCAGTTCGAAGTCAGTTTCACGGAAATAAGCGCATTTTTCGTTTAACATAGTCTCTCTGTATTTTCAAAACTAAAAGAAATCGCGAGATCGTACTTTAACGAAACGAAACGTTAGTACGACTCGTTTTTAAAAACCCAACTAGAAAACTCGTGTACGACGATCGCGGGCCACGAGGATCGGACGGCCTGTACACATACTAAACTTAAACTTTAGAGTAATATTTAAAGATAATGCTGCAGTTAACTAGCATATCGCTTACAAGATTATGTATTTACAGTATATACATCGCATTTCGCATCTATTACATCGTTTGCGTGCACTTACGAGGTGACTACAGATCGGTGTTTACGTGTGGTTTTGTGTATTGTGAAAATTGGCTAACTTACATGGTATATTAGGGTTTACGCGAGTCTCGCCCTCAATATTTACTGTTGAACAGTAAAAATCATTATACCCGGCTATCCGTCGACCATCCTCTCGCATATACAGATTCATTAATATATTTATGTATATATCACATCGTACGTTGGAAAAAATCAGGCGGTCTAAAATTATAATTCGCTTTGAGATCCTCGAGTACTAAGGTCACTTTTTACAGAAATAAATAATTCAATAATTTAGTCTTGATTAGAGATGAAAGAGCACGAAGTTGTCCAAAAATCATCAATTTGCATAATTATTAGTATTAAAGTGTGATGCTTTACTTTAATATTAACCTTAATGTTTTTTCTGCATTTTGTCTGTATCTACAAAAGCTGCTTAAATTAATTCCTTCGATTAAATCCTCCGATTTAAATAATTAAAAAAATCACATTTTTAAGGTTCTACGCTTCATCAAAAATAATCCCGCTACTTTGAAAATCGACAAAGCGTGACCATTGTGACCGAAGTAATCTAGGACTTTATGTTTTTCTCAAAATACGCCACAGATACACTTAAGGTTCAGCACCTTCATTTTTAAATTTTCTAAAATCGTTTTTCCTATCAATCTCCTAAAATATAAACAATCGAAATCCTGTCTAAATTATTCTATCCAATTTTAGATGCATCTGCGGCTTCTTATCACAGGATTGCAGTAGAAAATCCAACCCTACCGTTTACCGAATTAATTCTTAATTCAAAGAGAATTTCGAGTCAACCAATCATGGAAGAAACTAAGTAACTTGGAGTTATTATAGTAAAAAGTTCAGACAAAATCAGTCTCAGCTTGGTCAAACTGTTTTTATATTTCCTTTCGGACGGATAAATGGTGCTTTATCGCTATAACAGAATTAAAAACAAAGCTTCTTAAAAAATCAATCCTTAACTACTTTTTGAATACTTGACTTTTTTTAGTTTACTTCCAGGATTGATCGCAGACGAAAACCTCTGATTTTCGGCGGAGTAGATTTTCGTTAACAAACGAAAGAAAAACAAAAAGTACACGAAATCATTCTGACAATGTTCATATTCGTTCAAACTAAGTGATTCTTCTTTTCATCTCTAGTTAGATACATGTATCAATTTTCCTTTGATCAAAATTCGTGTTCTGAATAGCCATTTACGTCAGTTTTCTGTTCTCCAAGTTTTACTGAACCATATTTTACCGAACTAGAATTTACTTCTAGCTTTTGGTTTCACCAAATTGCCACTTTTTATTTATGTATTCGAATTTATGGCACATGGCAATTCGAAAAAATGCATAACAGGTGAAACTATAATTGTCAAAAATCAAATCCATGGCATATGGTAGTTCGAAACATGAATTTCATTCAGACGGAAAATCTCACAAGTGGATTCTAGATGAAACTTAAAGAAAGAATCATCATTCGACGACCATTCGATCTTCGACCGGTAACCCTAATTGAGATCCCATCATCTACTTGGACGTTGGAACAGTGTTGTGATGCTGTCCCGCCATCCCCAGTCTTGGTTGCGAAGAGGATGCCAGCAGTTCCTTATAGTAGGCGCTGAACTCTGGAGACAAAAATGGTGTAGATCCTGCTGCCGATATCGGTGGAGGGAAGAATCCGTTGTATAACGCCGGGTAGTAGACCGGGTCTAACATCGGAAGGAACTTGCCAGGGTTATTCGGCAGTTGTGCAAGGAAGGCCGCATTATGTTGTGAAATGGCAGGAACAAATCCCGAGGGAATATTCGGTACGCTATGTCTCCTGGCCGTGTCATTTTGCTTCTGCGACATCTCCTGGATCTGGTGTCCCAACGTCGACTTATCTCCCTCACTAATCCTGCGGTGAAGGTCCCTTGCTGCCTCCAGAGACTTCGTCCTATCAATGGAACTATGGTGATTGCTCGACCTCGAATAAGAAGATACGTTGTTCAGCTGACTTAAATTCGGAACATTTGGTATCACCGGATGCGTCGGTTTCCTGGGCGTGTAGGGTGAAACAGGTTCGCTCCTCACAGGATACTTTCCATTCACCTGCTGCCTCCTCTGGTTCGGCATCGGACTGTTATTCCTATGAGGTGAACACGGTAACTGAGGGGAGCTGGAATGCGATTTCTTGGGGTTGACGAGCGTGATCTCGAGGTTATTTGAAGCCATCGTCCTACTGTCGAGCACGCTAGAGTAGTTTTGAAATTGGTCTTTCCTGAGAGACTCCAGATTTTTGTTCTTGTTGTGCGTGTTCCTCGCTTCCAAGTTAATAGGGTTAGGCCTTGGCACAACCGGGACTCGGACAATCTCCAAGCTAGGCCTGAAGAAGGTAGGCTTCTGGGTGAGATCGAGAACCCCGCCTGGTAAACTGTCGTTCCTCGGTGGAGGCTGAACAACAGGGGGAGGTGGATACTTCGGAGTGGTGAGAATGTCCTTGGGATTTCCATAGACCATCTTCTCGTTGTGTGCGAATATCGACCTGGACTGCGTCACTCTAGGAGGTGCCACCCTTCCGTTAGGAACTGCGGGAGCGACGAATCTGTGGTTCGACGATGGCGAGGTCGCAGCGTTCGAAGCAGCGGCGCTTGCATTAGCGTATAGCTGGATCAAACTTGCACTCGAATTCCCGACGTTTATGACTCTGCTGTTGAGAGCGTTACTACTGGGAGAGGTGTGACTATTCTGACTCGTGGGTTGCTTCGTTGGAATTTGATGCCTCGTTTGTTGATGAGAATTATGATTTTCGTGGGGGGATGGAAGCATGTGTCCAATGTCGGGAGTTACAGTGACGGAGATGAGCTTCGGTATCGAGTTTGGTGTGACTGCTTGAGGCAAGGGAGAAGGAGACTTTTCCTCGGATTTGAGAGATGCAGGAGGCGTTGCGTTGGGCTGAATCACAGTAGGTCGAGCGTCCACCGCCGTGACTTCTAAGCCGCCTTCTCGAAGGATCTCGAGTTTTTGTCTCTTGAAACTAGGAATTATGATTTTATCTCTGCTCGTATCACTCTCATTTTCAAGGTCTATTACCTCAGGAGATCTTGGTGGTACTATTGGTTTGTCAAGGAAAATTGGTTTCTCGTCATAGAGAGGAATGTTTTCCTTCCCCTGCACCAAGAGTGCAGTCTGCTTCGAGTCCAGTTTGATTTCTCTGATCTCCTTTTCAGGTGGAGGTGTCAGCGTGACTACAGCGGAAGCATTCGGCGTTACGGCGCTTACAGGAAGATCCGGAGGTGGACTTGGTGGTGGTACTTGCTGCGATATTAAGGGACTATTGAGCTGTCTTTCCAAAACACTTTGACTACCTCCCGTGGGAGTCGTAGAAGGCGTACTACTAGGCGTAGACGAAGAAGTCGAAGAAGGTGGAGGACTTGGCAGTTGGCTGGCTTGCTGGCTGGCAGAAGGTGTGTTGGCAATTATTGTATTAAGGGATTTTAGGCGATCTGGCTTCACCCTCACACTCCGCAACGATGAGATCTTGCCACTTTCCATTCTGGGCTTCTCTCCAGGAAGAAGTGTCTACAAGAGAAAATAGTTTTGTTAGATTATTAAGTCCTTTCACATCTATGTAAGAGTGAGAAACCGAAATAAAGTCTGAAAAATAGAATTACCGAGGTTGAAAGAATTGACTGTAAGGAAGGTGTGACTGTAGTAGAATTGGGTGTTTCGCTTGGAGGTGTCGCTTCTCTTGGATAAACGATATCAGGTTCTTCTTTGATTTCAATCGCCTCCTCTGATGAACTACTCGTTTTCGTTCTTCTCCCATGAGTTGGCCTAACTTTCGTCTCTTCGCCCTTTTGACTCCTCTCATAAGGCAGCAACAACCTGAAAGTATTTATGTAATTTTAGCATATTTAAAAATGTTTTTTTTTTTTCATCTTTTCCAAGTCATTAAATTGTATTACCTTTCATAGTGCCTTCTTGTAATCGTTGCAGCACTCGTCGACGCTGTGTTCCCACCAATATCGTCGTATATTGACTTCCAGAGTCGACCAGCACTTACAGAGTCATAACCACCCAACGTTTGTACTTTTGTATAAAAGAGGTATAGATCAACTGTAAAAAGAAATATAAATTAGTATCCAAAAAATACTTCTCTCATCTTGAAATACTTTTGTAGAAAAAGGGGAATAATCACTCACTTTGTCTATAACCCAATAAGGGCATTTTTCCTACAGGAGTTCCTCGTAAATTCATAAAATTCTGAATATCTGTCAGAAATTTCTTCTCCTCGACGCTTGTTTTTCGTTCACTTCGACGTACTCCAGCGGAAGTTGATCTACTGATGATCGAGTTCGTCGAGGATTTGGAAGTTGATGCAACTACAGAGGAGGCAACAGAAGCTTCACTTTCATTGCTGGATTCACCAGGAGAAACGCTACGCTTTTTCCGTTTTCTTCGAGGCCTTCCTTTTAATTTTGGGGCTGAAAACACATTAAAAAATCAGAATCTAAAGTTTCTCCAACTGTAAATTGGTCAAGATTGTTCTGAACCAAGAATAGATACTGATAGTAAAATTTTTAGGGACTCACCTAAGTGATTGCAGAGCATTTCGTGCGTTTCGAGATCTGGATAGTCGAATGTATCTCTACAGAAAAGGACCCTTGTGCCAGGATTAACAGTAAAACCACCTACAGCTGCCGCTACCGAAGACCAGAGCCAGGATGGTTCCGACCCTTCAAGCCTTCGAAGAAGGGCTCTGTACCTACAATATCTGGGATACGAAAGGACGACAACTTTCGTTTGTATACTGCCATCTAAGCGTTTTATCGAATTGTGATTGCTTTCGAACTCCTGCTGTTGCTTATCGACGTCTGAAAAATCGATACCAGGATCCGTCAGCACCTGGGGTTGACCCATCTCCGGCTTGAGTGGACTGTTTTCTGGTGAAGAAAGAGGGGTAGGTGGATACGAAACCTCTCTTCCCCAGGACCATTCCAAAGACGGCGCCAACCACGTCACAAGGTCATGAACTCGCACGACTACCTTCTCTGATATCGTCAGTACCTCATCCTGAAACAAAAATTATTTTTTTAGACACTATTCAATTTTATTTTCTTCAAAATTCAATGTGCAAATAATTATTGCTAAGAAATCCTTCAAAATTCCACGAAATCTTTTAAAATTCACTAGTAAACCAACGCGCGCGATTATTTTGTATTCCTTCTTACAATTTTAAGTCATTCAAAGTCATTTTTAGAGAGGAATTTCAAAAGGTTTCTAAGAATTTTAAGGGATTTTGACGATTTTCAAGTAATTTTCACTAAATTCAAAAGAATTTTAGAATTTATAAATGATTTTGTAGAATATTAAGGGATTTCAGGATATTTCGTGGAATTTTAAAGGAATTCATGCAATATTAAGAGATTTTTAAAAGAATTTTAAAGGATTTTGAATGTTGTAAAATTTGGAGGAATTTTAAGATATTTCAACGAATTTTAAGGGATTTGAAAGGTTTTGTGTAAAGTTTTAAGAGATTTCAAGAAGTTTTTCTGATTTTTAAAAGATTTTGTGACTTTTCAAGGATTTCATGAAATCTTAAGTGATTTTAAGGCATTTTAAAAGAATTTAAGAATTTTTGATGAGTTTTATTAAAAATTTGTGAAATTTTAAAGGTTTTTATGGTATTTTATGATATTTCTAATAATTTTAAGGAATCTCAAGATATTTTTCTGATTTTTAAAAAATTTTGAAGAATTTGGTTGAGCCAAAAAAAAAATTTTGTTGCACAAATACCAACAAAATTATTTTGTTGTCCGAACCAAACCTTTTTTTCAGTGATAATTGTAAAAATTATAAATCGAATATCTTTTCAATTGTATAATTCTTTTCTCCAACTTAAATTGAAATTTTTTCTCATTATCAGAAAAGAACGTTGCAGTTAAAATTTTTCCCGAATTTGAGTAGATTGAATTTTTTATTTAAGTAGGAAACGTTTTAACCGATTCGGGTTGGACATCTAGAGGAAAGCTTGTGGGTGGGTGGGTGTTTTCATTGAGAAGTAGCGACCCTCGTGGATTGTGCTTGAACTGGAGCCCGTTAATAATAAAGCACCAATATAGCGTTCAAGATTGTGTGACTGACTCGACCAATACATTGACACTTGTCTATTGTGTTATTGTGTACACATAATGATCCATACAGCATAATCAGAAGTTTACGTTGTACCTTGAATGAGTCATTATTTTCTGCATTTCCTGATGGTGATTTGATTATACGTGAGCTTATGCATTAAAACAAAACTTGTCAACGTATCATTTCGATCAGCCATAAAATTTAATACATACATACATTTATGCGGGCATTGTTAAAAAGCCAGCGCGCAGGTCAAATCAATTGATTTATTATTAACATGCGCGCGAGCTGAGGATCATGAATTCAATTTCCGCTTGAAATGCTCGGATTTACTGGCTTTCTAGGCAATAAATTTTTAAGCGCTTTAAAAAGTATGGGCTCTCAAGCTTTTTATTAAACTTTTCCAAATGATACTTCTAACCTGCGGTTTATCTACTTACATCATTCGGAAAAGTAAATTCTAAATCAATTTCCATATTTTTGGAATGCTTATTTGTAATTTTGATATAAAAAGTTTTTATATAATGGAAATTTGAACTTGTAACTTGTACTCTAGTTTTAAAGGAACTAAAGAGAGAGGGTACTCGGAAAAATGATTAAGGGCGTATCAACAATGTCAATCAAGATGTCAATCAAAAAAGGTCAATTTATAACTGTTTATCAAACCACGTTTATAAAGTTTAATTAGTAACAGATTTCACTTTAGAAAGTTCGGATGCGTTGAATATATTTTCATCTTTTAGTGCAGTCTTATCTGCAGCCCTTCATTCCTCTCGACTTTCTCAGTTTTCCAATAATAGCATCACCCTCTTATTACTATATGCACCTCCCACTGGCTGGCTACTTTCTATCCTCTCTTTTTCTTGCATTTCTCTCCCTCATCCTTTCTGCACCAACCCCTTCCACTTTACCCTTCTGTCTGGTTTCATCCCGAGAAGAACTTCATTGCTGGAATCCCTACCTCATAATTTGCAGTCTGAAAGGTGTGAACTTATTGAATGATATTTAAGTAGAAACTCATAAAAACAATTATTACTTGAAGACTGCGGAGAGCAAAATCCTTTTTCATCTTCACATTGACTTCAATGAAATATTAATCATCAGCCCTTTCATAATTCATAATCATAGAAACTTATATTTCATAAATGAACTAGGCAATTAATTCATTCGTTATCATGTTAAAAACTAGGTCAAAAGTATAACACACTGATCTGCAAAAAATAATGAAAACTGATCTGATTGAAAAAATAATGTTTCAGTTTTAAAGGCAATAAAATAATATTGTTGACTCCTGCATTTTATCTACTTTAAATTCCAGCATTATACAGTTCAAGTTGAGAAGTCAATTTGATAAGCTAATCTAAAGGGAAGATTAAGGATTTAATATCTTTTTATCAAAAGCCTGTGATAAACCCCGCGAGCTAGTGGAGGAGTTAAGCCACTCCCACATCACGAAGGGGTACGTGTTATGTCCTATACTTACTACATATACACTCCTTCACACTTAGATATTTTACAAGTAACCTGGATGAGCTTATGACGACCTTCCTCAACAGTATCTCAATTAACCTACTTTTTTTTAAGTCTTAACAACGTTCCGTGTTTACTTTCAAAATTGGAAGGTAATTACACTTTTGTTTCTCCTCAGCTTTCTGATACCATTCAAAAGTTTTATCCAACATGTTGAAATTGTTAGAAAACTGTATAGTGATGTTATATAGTATCCATAATAACTTTTAAATTCATTATGTAATTCAAAACTAACCATCTTCTTTAAAGAAAGTTTCTAGCTGCCACACAATTTCATAATGTGTAAATAATACCTAAAGCGGTAGAAATTTGTTTTAATTTGGAAATGGGAGCATAAAAGTAACTGAATATCGAACGAGTTCACGTTAATAGTACACGAATGGACACACGCTATCAGTTTGAAGCTTTCATAGTCTATTCATGTGGTCGTTTCACGCACACAAATAAATTGATGCACGTACAAGCACAAATGCCTGAAACTATGTAGTAAATAGGAATGAAAATGTGTTCCGTTGTTACTATGGCGATTTACTCTCACTTTAAACACATCGATAACCTATCAATTTAAATACCATCACAAGTAAGCTAGCCAAATATTACGGGTCCGTTCACTTCAATGGTTCGAGATGATAAATAATGATTGGACGAGAGGTGTACGGGTGTATGGGGAAAAGCTAACAATCAGAATGTAATGCCTGCTGTTTCTGCACTTACAAAAGTAGAGTACAGCCAATGAATGCGCTTGTAAACCACTCTGCAATCTATAAATTGGCAAAATAGAAAACATACAAATAGCATATATATGAAGTAGCATTAGAAATGAAAAATTTCTGAAAAATCAAAGCATTAAAGTTTCATCAATTTTCAGAAATAAACAAGATATCAATTATATTCAGAGTTTAAACTCAGTTTTCAAAATCAAATGATTTGAAGGTAATTTGAAAGAAAAATATGATTCAAATAGTGAACATCACGAAAATGTGTTACACAAAGGACATTATTGATCTCATTACTTTTACCAACGGAAACCACGCCAGAGATAATGTAATATAAAACGGGTCTAATGGAAAAGCATTAATTTTGTATTTCAGAGAAATTTAATTACAGACAGCGAAAAGCCAGGGACTTTATGCTGCCACGAATGTGATTCTATGAATAAATGAAGCAAAAGCTCAAAATAAAAGCAATGCTTAACACAGGAACAGCACGATATATAATTTTGAATTCCCCCCAAGAATTTTCAGTAAAATAATTCTGAATTTAAATTCAATACGTCCAAAATCAACATTAAATATTGAATTTCGCTTGGCAAAGAGAACATAACTGGAAAATATAAATAAAAAAAATTAAAGACCGTATGAACGCGATACTGCAGTTGACATATTCGCCAATATACATTCATATGAATGTGTAGAGTAGAATACGTAGCGTGTCAGACCAGAGGTGCTCATTATTATTGATTAAAACCTCTCCCAGAGAATTTCAGCTCGGATTTTATCTCACATTTCGGATTCTCTAAAGCTTCGTTGCTTAATAATTATTATAGCAGAAACGAATTAATCCCTTCAAATTATTGTACATTAATGGCTTTCAATATATTTTTCATTTTGCATTTTTAAAATTCGTTTATTCTATATTTTCATCATTTATAATACATTTTTCATGAATATTAACTGATATTAAAATATTAAAAGGAAGTATACAGGCTAATATACTAAAATATCAGTGCCAATTTTATAAAAATTTCCCTGTAAAATTTCCTATGAATTTTTTCTGAATCATCAAATTTGTGAAGTTGAGAGAGAGAGAGAAAATATTTGAATTCAACATTTAATACAAAACCGCTCGTTGGCTGATTTTGAGAGACCCTGGACGGCATAAATCATTGTTAGATTAAACCCTGGAGCATGCAGTGGATGGAGCAATAGTATGCTTTCAGGAACTATAGGGTGACCCAAAAGCAACCTATACCTATACATATTTCAGTAGTATTATATATATTTTATACATATAGAAAATCCTCGGCCATAATATTTCGAATAATGGGATCGCCGGATATACTATATATTGCCATGCTAAATCATTGCAAATTGTAATAAATACTCATTCGGAAATATCGATTGTTATTTAAAGCTTCCATCGACGAGAGGCCAATTAACATAACATAGATTTTAATTGCAACTTGCAAGCAGTAAATACATACGGCCTTCACTAATTGTAATTTAAAGATCAAGTGCATTATGCTTCAGCAAATTATTAAAAAATGCATAATTATTTTCTTAATTATTTAATAATATGTCAACATATATTTCGAGTCATTAAATTCTAAACGAATAGAAACCACTTACAATTTCGATTGGTAAATATGCAGTCAGCTACTCAGTTCCGAAGTTTAGGGTGATAGCAACCGAAAGCATTTATCAGACGACTGAATTAATAATAACAAGCATCCAATTAACGAAGTTTGCATTCAAAGGAAATTTGTATGGAAAACTTTATTTTTAGTTAAGCATCGAATTATTTTCTTCCCAAATGAAAATCCACTAAGGTAAACTCATATTAAATTCATATAACTGCGTGCTTTCAGAAAAATTGCAAGGGACATATATTTTCCGAAAAAAGAGCAACTTTCAAAACTTTTTGCTCGAAATCTCTGTCAGAAATATCTTGAATAAACTGAGACTCGCCCTGGCCTCAGATTCAAGTACTTTCAAGGCACACATGAGTGTCTACTTGAGATGCAAGCAGCAAAATAGAAACGTGCACGTACAGAGAACCATGCATACACATTTTCTCTATATGAACATAACGAGAGTATTACCTGTGAGATTTTTGTCATCTTTAAGAGTGTTATCGAATTCATCCCTCCAATTATATTCACTTATAGATCCCATAAATAATTAGTTACATATAACTTCTCATATCACATTCATATTCATATAAAATTACATTCATATTAAATATATTAATAATATATTTTCAGTTCAATTATGAGTTATTATTTCAATTATTGTCTCGAAATTACTGAAACTAACGTATAAAAAATCCTATCCTATCTTAAAAAAGAGATGTTACAAATATATCGAACATATTGTTGTCGAAAACCTGATTGGTTTAGAAATTCCGCGAATTGTGTGAATATACCGAATTTGAAAACCATGCTTGAAAACTATCTTCAGATTATTTTCGTTGTCAAAACGATTACTAATAAAAAGGTTATATAAAGATAGAAAATAATTTAAAGTGATAAAAATAATTATTTTTATGTGAAAAATAAATTATTAGTGAAGCAAAAAAATATTTCAAAATATATATCTAAGGTTGGCGAATTTATAGTAAACTTTTCATGTTTTTTTTTTACATCAGTTTTTAATATATTAATATTTTTAAAATATATGTATTCGTATATATTTACAGATCAATTACCATCAGAATTATAAAATTTTACGGAATTATAATATATATTTTGTGGAATTTTAAGTAATTTGAGAAACTTTTAAGAGATTTTTAGGAATTTTACGAAATTTCATTGGATTTAAGGGTGTTTTAATAGTTTTAATGAGACCATGAAATCTTGAGTAATGTTAAGAAATTTAAAAGAGTTTTATGATATTTCATAGGATATTAAGTTATTTTAACGACTTAAGGGATTTCAAGTAATTTTAAGGGATTTTACGATATTTTCTTGGATATTTAGTATAATTTTAAGGACTTTTGGTGGATTCAAGAGATTTTATGAAATTTCAGTAGATTTTCAAGAATTTTAAGAGATTTAATCAGATTTTATGGGACTTTGAGTAATTTTAAGGAATATCAAAAATTAAAAAAATATTAAAAATTGCAAAATTGTACTAATTTATACAATAGTAAATAAACATACTAAAAAAAGTTCACAGCTATACCTTTATCACGTTTAGTGACACTTCTTTGTGATTTTTTATTTTCTTTTTAGATCCCTTTTAGTCGCTTTGGTTGTGAGTTTTCTCTCTTAATTGCAGAATAAAAATACTTGAACACATGCAAGCTTCTCCCCGAGTAAATTTGGCCGTTACATTTACTTTCATATACGTAACCAAATGCATTCATATAAACAGAAAAACCTACACGAAAGTCCAATAAAGAACTGGAATTAGTATTCGCGTGAAACTCATTCGAGCGAAAAAAAAGTAACTCCAACAATTTCTATACTCGTTAATCCCTTTTTTCTGACGACAGATATTTCAAGTTTTTCTTTTCTCTAGCCTTCTGGCTATCTTTATTCCGCTATAATTAAACGCGAGTCACTGATAATATTTCTTAATCGCCCCCTTATTTTTTTAGATACTGTAGTGAATTGCAGAAAAAAATGTCTGGGGCGCTTCATCGATCGCAGACCCTGGAGAGAAGAGGGTGAGAAGCAGGAAGAGGAAAGTAATTAATTATTTACGTCATATAGTTCGCTTGGTCTGAAATATTTAAGTGAAATCTTGGTTTTGAAAGTTGGCAGTTTTGGGATTAAACGATTACCCAATTATAATGAAGTTTTTATAAAGTGAATAAAGCGAATATGTTTTTGTTCTTCAAGACCTGTTATTGAAGCATTTAAAAAATTCTATATCGGTAGTTATCTTTCTATTTATATAAGAAACTTTGTTATAAAATTATTATGTAATTATTTTCTTTCATCAAGTTATTTCAGAACCCCAAGGGGAAACGTTATTCACTGCTTTAGAAATATACTTGAGAAATGAAGGTGATCGAATTTTCAAAGGAAATCGGGCATCTGGATTAAGTAATTTACTCTGTTTTCTATAATAGACTTCAAATAAATATATAGATGAAACATCTGAAATTTTGACTCTTTTAAGAGAATATTTTTGTCTTATTTTAATAATTCCATTTCAAGAAAATCGATATGAAATCTCTTTGAGAAAGTAAAACTTCTGATATGTATTCTATAAAAAAATGGATGCGATTTTTGATTGATGTATTTTATTGGCTTTCAAGTTGTATGGAAAGAAACCGGAAATCAGGACAAGAAAGAAGAAATGAAGAATGAAGAAAGAAGAAATGAAGAATGAAAAACATCGTAAAGCGACGGAGAGCCACTTCTCGACATTTATATACGAGCATTCTGCTAAGGATTTTGTATGGATAGTATGGATACTGATATTCAACTTATATACCCAAGAGTTTCCACTCTTTTTATTATTCTGACAAGAACTTCGAAAAACACGAACCAACGCGTGGGTCGTCCTGGCTCTTTTTTTATATCACCCTCTCATTTCTATGAACCAGTGCCTTTGCTTTGGGAAGATATAACCAGAACTTTTTTATATAATTATTAATTAACTATCATTTTATATATATATATATATATATATGAATTCTAATTGAAAATTTAAAAGTTTTTTGGTTTAATCGGTACATTGATGTATCACATTTAATATTATGTCATTAAATCAAATCATCTTTAAATTTTCGCTGATAAAATTTGACTCTTTAATGGACTTCCACTTCCACCTGGAATTAAATCTGAGGTCACATGAGAAAATCGCTTTTGCCAGAGGTCGAAGTGGAGGTTAACGTTCTCATAACAGCGTCAAGTCGTTTTCGATAAGCAGCTTGTGCATCGTCCACTTTTATAATACTAATATATATATATGTAAGGAAACTTGAAAATCCTACTGCCTTTTTATGCGACTAAGCATGCCTGAAAAAATCGTTACACGATTTCCGGTTTGCAGGCATGCAGACCTCGCCATTGCCCTCAGGCTCTCATTTGTGCACAACTTTAATCACTTATTACTTCAGACATATGAGGAGAATTGATCGCATAAATTTATAAAAGCAAATGAATCAATTTTAAATGACAGTAAAGAAATTAAACTTCAAGATGCTTTCAACATTGCAATATGAAACTCATCAGAAACATTTATAGAGCGATAATTTTAATCAATAAAAATCATCATCATAAATCAATTCTGAATCAGAGGATCAAAGAAAAATTCGAGGAAAAATTGTATTAAAATGATACTATATCAAATTAAATCCGTCACAATTTAAATTCCCAATCTGATGAAATATATAGGTATATAATATATATGTATACTACTTACGTAGAAAAGATAGGAAAGTAAAGAAAAGGTTTCAGAACTAAAGAACATTTACCTGAAACAAAAAGAAAGAATAGAGGTTATTGAAGGAGCAGAAAATTATTTGGAAAATTTATATATTTACAAACATGGGAAAAATAACTTTAAAATTCCGACTGAATTTTGAAGCAATTGTATTTTTGTTGAAAATAGAGGTGTAAGAATGCGGAAATAACGTCACAACAAGGGACTCGACTTGCAATTATATTTTACAGCGTTATTTATGCTCTAATTAAATTTAGTTACTACTGTAATTGTCCATAGTAATAATGAGGTTGTAATTAACTTTACAATATATTTCCAGATGGGGAAGCTTTTTAATATATCGCTTATAATTAAATTCTCTGAAGATAAATACAATATCGCCTTTGTATAAATACAATTAACTCTAAAAAAAGGTGTAATAATGTAACTCAGGTTTCTATTTTTTTACGCTTGAAGGAAAATTTAAGCCCTTAGTGTAACTTTACATTCACAAGTCTTTCTTTACACTCCTCTGGAAGTTTGTTCTAAAAGAAATTTTAAATATGCAAAACTTCAAAGGGAAGATTTTAATTACTCTGTATAGAAAAAAGAAATGAAAAAAAGAGGTCAGGGAATAAACCGTATTCGGAATGAGTTCAGTGTTCACACAGTGTCGATCTACGGATTGAATACTAACTTGCATAATTGGTCATTAAGGTCGACGAATCGCTCACGATTTGCACAACTACATGCCGAGAGACGAGACACAGCTGTTGCTTTCAATTACCAGCCCATCCCTTCTTTATCTTTAATCTTTTTTAAAAATCAAAGGAAATATTAAGAATGAATTAAGAAAATTATTCACACTTTGTTTAAATTCATGAAAGGATTCAGTTATTTTATTAAACTCTCAACAATGTATTTAATAAACTTAGATCTCTCTGATGAGCTTTCTTGATATAACAATGAGCAAAGAAAATTGCATTGTGATTTTGCAACACCCTGGGAAAAAATTTTGCTTTCAAATAGTGCATAAATGTGTCAGAACCTTTACACTCTTCTTAGCCTCAAAACTATTTTATATATGTCTCAAACATAATAGGCAACATACATAACACAGCCATCTTCAGTGTGAAGCTACTTATGCGGCGTGACTTGCAGAGATTCTCAACCGTAAATATAATACAGGTAGTTTTTCAATTTAACGAGAGGAGTGTAATGAATTACATAGACGTAAAACAGTTTAGTAACAAAAATGATTAAAAATTCTGATTCTAAATCCTGAGAAGACAAAAAATGTGTCACTCGATTTGAATGACTCTTAATTAAACCGTAAATGTGAAATACTTTAATTACGTTAGTGAACAACAGGGTTGTCGAGTAAAGAAAATAACGTTCACCCCCTCAAACCACCTTCCCAACTACCTCTTCCTTTTCTCATTCGTCTCCCCCCAACTATCCCAACCTTCTTCCTCCTGAAACCCAGACTACCACCCCGAACAACCCCTCGATCCTCTACACAGCAGTTTGGCACAAAGAGGAGTGAAGGGCCGCAATATTCGTTGAAGTTTATTTGACGATACGAAATTCTTAAATACAAACCCACAAAAAAGGTACTTCTCAATACAAAGAATCGTTTGAATTTAATTTAAATAATTGCAATTAATTATTCAAAGTTAATCTGAAGATAACTTTTTTCACGACTTCATTAATCATTACTCGAGTGAAAAAATATTTTTAATGATTTGCATTTAATAATATCTACTTTTATTTCTAATAAAATAAGAACCTTTTTGAATGTCAAATGTTTGTTTTAAATGCATACAAATAAAACGATTTTAAATTCCATTTTTCCGGACTGTGGGAGACGTGAATAAGCATTTCAAGAATTTCGAGATCAAAGTTGACGTTTCTCGTATTCCGATTCAATGAGAATCGATGAAATAATGTAGGAAACCCACTGCTTTCCTATATGGGGGAGCCAACGAGTCTGCATGTTGTATCAAACTGTGTACAGATTTTCTACAAAAGTGTATGTGTTTGTAGCGTGTCTCTACTACAAGAGCAGTGCTATTACAAATACATACAAACCAGTCACGAGATTTCAGGGCCGCAGATGCTTTCAATGTATTTTGATAATCTAATTTCTCAGTAATAAGATCTTTATTACTTTAAAAGAAAAAAACGTTTTAAATGGGAATTCAGGGAATTTTAACTGAAAAGCAGGGACTCACTTGACAAAAAAAATGAATCTGATGTACATATGAAATACATTGATGAAAATGATAATTGATGAATGATTGATGAATTATATATCTAAAGGAATTTTAAAAAAATAAATAAAGATTGATTTTTTTTAATAGGTTGAATATGTCAATCTATCACAACATTTTGATAGCCAAGTCGACTAAATTTGCTTTGCACGTCAATAAACCAACGCGGCGAGCTGAAATGCACGTAATTTGTATACGAGAAAGCACTGCACTGAAATTGAAGATTTAATTTCAAAATGTCGAAAGTGCTCGGTCGCACCTTGCTTTCTCAAAGCTAAATAATCACGTTTCATATACAATAATAAAGATGATAAGAACCTGTTATTTAAAAAAAATGCATAGAATCTACTACTACACATCTATAATATATGAAAGATTGAAAATTTCAAAAAGGAATTTGTTTTCACCAGGTTTTTCTGGGGAAAAAAAAAACCATTCAATCTTTTTGATTCAAATGAATATTCAAGAAAAACTATAATTATTATACTTGATTCAACAGCTGCGCTATGAATTTTATAGTATGTATATATTCATTTAAATCAAAAAGATCTACTTTTGAACGAAGGTGATAACCTGACCCATTAATTTAATAGCATTTTTTCTCAGTGCTGAATTCACTTTCAGCTGTCAAGATGATAATTATTATTATCACATGGCAATAATTGATTGCGATTTCATCAGCAATAAAATTAATTTTACGCAAGATTATTCTTTTCGATATCGCGACATTATTTAAACTATTAAACCAAGAATTAAAAAAATTTTCTTTTAATTCATAATTTCTCGTTAACTTTAATTATATTTTAATTTTTCTTTGAATACCGATGACACAAGCGGACGCGTGGCGAACATTTCGTAATGAATGTCGTATGCGTTGTAATTCATTCCAGACTCTGTTCCGAACATTATTAAAACTTTGATCATTTCTATTTTTGCGTGAAGTCTGTGCCACATTTTAAGCCAGGAAAGTGTGTTACACGAATCAAATACATTGCTCAGTGACGGGGTGTATATTTAAATGTCAAATCAATAAAATATCCAGTTTCTTGCATATATATGTAGGTGGATTTGCAATTATGCTGTAAAATTGAATTCAAGAAAAAACAACAGATTCACAATCTTTCATTGCTGTTCTCTCTATTGTTTTTAAAGAAAATACCTCAAATAATCAAATATAATGACTGACTAACACTTTAATGTGCCGTATTGCTGATGTGGATATACATTATATAAATGGATTATTGATTGCATTAAACAATGGTATAATTATAGATGGTGAATGACTTGACTTATATATCTTCAAAATCTATTTTCATTTTAATTGATCATTTACGCTCTTATCTAATATTATGCTGACAACTTATCCAAGTTTTCTTGACAATAAAGGAAATCAATGTCGTTAAGGAATCTTGTGACATTTTCTTCTTCCTCATTTTTATTCCTCTAATCTCTATATTGAAAAAAAAGATTGCTTTGTCAAATCGAAAAGCCCCAATCTCGTGCCTCATCGTGAGATAAATCGCCCTACTGCCCCCACAGTCTGGCTGAACATATTTTATTCTTTATTCACACTTCATGAATAAAGAATTATATATATATATATATATATATATATATATATATATGACATTACTGATATAATGCATTATACCCTCATTTGCGTTCTAAGAATGACGTATTGTAACAATTACATACTCTATCTTTAGCTATACAAGAGGCAAAACAAACATCGACAATGTTGATATTATTTCTTGCTTAATTGAGGCAGTATCTACAATCAAATGATATCACGAACAAAACGATTAATTCACTGATACAATATAATTAAGAGTAGAAGAAAAACATAATTATAATTCTAACACGTTATATTTTATTTTAATGCGGTTGGCAAAATTATAGAAAATCGGACGAAATAAATTAAAAGTCCTAAGGGTGGACTTTTACGAGTTACCATATGAAGTCAAGTCACATATCTGCCTAATGCTTTACTATAAATATTACAAATCCAACGTGTCGTTCAGCACGATGGAAGAAGTTTCACTCCTTCGATAGTATATCGAGGCAGCCATTTTTGCCGGATTTTTTGTCGCCCTGAGAGCACGTGTTACACGAAGTGTAAACGATAAAAACTTGAATTTTAAATAAATAATACTGTTTTTTTTTTCACAAACATCCCTTAAGGAAAAGTGATAAAAACTATAAATGATTAAATAAAGGATAATATCCGATTATAACAAGTGCTGCTTAACTTAAGAGATCGAAGGAGTATTTTTAAACAATTCCGTATGTTCTAGTCAGAAAATTAATTCATATTATTAAATGAATGCTTTTAAATTCCCTTTATTTATCGAGAGCCATTTTCTCAAATAATTAAGTTCGCGCCGAAGAGAAAATACATTTAGAAAAACGTAAAATGTTCAATTGCGTGCAATTAAGCACACTCGTTTCGGTCAATTAGGCAGAATGCGGTGTGAGGGGAATTATCGGTGAACAAAAAGGTTATAGGCGCGGAGATTGCACTTAAAACGTTTTCACATCCTTGCTTCTAACATTTTTTATATTTCAATGGATTTAAACTTTTGAGAATAAAATTCATTTAAGAATTCAACACAATAAAGGACAGGTGCAGATCAAGAGAAGGGCTTTTTTAGAGGGAGGGGGGGGCACCTAATTCAGAGAAGAAATTCACTTTTATCGTATAGTAAACTTAAATTACCTTATCTGAAAATTTCAAGTCTGGGCCGCCCCTGATAAAGGAACACAATACTTGATTACAATATTGATATTGCTGATATCGTTTTGTCAAACAATCTCTGTTTTCAAATTATATTTGTATTCTGTCTGTATTAAAATAAAGATACTTAATGTAATATGCTTTTGATAAAAAAAAATAAAATTAAGAAATAGAAAAAATACATTTTCATTTAAGCAGAGAAAAAATATATCTGTATTAAAATAGCACACTTGAATGATTTCTATAGGAGGGGTAGCAAAATGTCTAAAGGTCGTATAAAGAAAGAAATAAAGTAACCTTTGGGAGAACCTCGGTGAAGTATATAAGGATATCAGCCCTATTTTTCCTTTCCCTAATAGTTATCTGAATCGAGATCGAAATTTTCTTATCTAATTTTATTAATCTCAAAAGAGGTTTTATTATTAATAATTATTTTTCGCAATCTATATTTAAAAGAATTGTTATATATTTTTGAAGGCATTCATGATAAATTATGATTCATATTTTAAATTTGCATTATTTTACTAGTAACAGTATTAAAGGTAATTTTAATACTAACAGATTTAGAGGTTCTCATAAAAATAGATGAGAAAAAGATATACGAGAAGATAACAAACAAATAAGATCCAGGACAATGATCGATTTATATTAGCATTACTAGGCGTTTAAACCCGAGCTTGTGTGAATTTAAACTACACGCTATAGACATTGTTTCTTACGTAATAACAAACAACATACATTAAAAATGCATAAGTCTCGATTGAGAACCACTGCTATGAGCAGGTTGACTGCCCCTTCTCCCACTCCATCCCCCCCTTATTTCTCCCCAATGCCAGAACAGAGACCAGGTTACACGTTGTGGGATATCTCCCTCCCGATCGATACCTGTTTAATTAATCGACTCCCGCATACATTATACATTATCATTAATTACTTCTTATCAGTCAAAACTATTTTTCTTAAATTCTTTCATGTTAAGTACCAAATATTCATAGTATTAATCATTATATAATTAATACCTATTTTATTAATGTTTAACAATTTAAAAAATTTAAATAATTTAAGAATGAAAATTTTCAAACCAATGTTATAAAAATGTATAACAATTTTAATTTTGAAAGAGTACGAAGAAGCGATATGTATATCTTTAATTAAAATATGAGTTATTAATTTCTAATATGATTTAAATTAGGTCAGCTAAAATATTAATAAGGCTAAAATATTAATATTAATTTTCAAAATTATTTACGAACAGGAATTTCAGCTCAGTAAAATTTAAGTTAACATTCTCTTTTTCCTCATGCTCGTAAAAAGCGACTGCGAAACACTGGAGAGAGAAATGGATGAGGGGAAAATCGTATTACCCTTCACGGAAATTTCTTTCAAGATTTTACAACGCTGAGAAAGCTCACGAATTTATTATAGAATAAAAGTTCTAGAATGCAAAGTGAAATTGATGCTGATATTTTTTACACCCAGAAAATATTGGTTTCAAACTTATTAAATAAATTGTAAGACTTGCGTATGATTAAAGATAAGACAAGACGCTTATTACTTTTTTTCACTTATACCTCATGTACAGAGTTATCCTTTTTCGCACTTCCTTCAGTTCAATCAGTAATTTCAGAGTCAACCTTTATAATCCGATTTTTAAACAAAGGAAGAACAATTATATCTCATTGCCCTTTTTTCTGACATTTAAATTAAAAGATAGAGGATTAGATATTCGTCGCAGACTTTAATAGTTGCGAAGACTCGTAAAGCTGGCTTAGCTGCTTAACAGAAAGGAGAAACCCTCAGAAAACTTTCTCTAGTGTTGTAAATCAAGTACAGAGTGGAAGCTCGAAACTTCGATAATTAGAGCATTCAAAGGTACTATGCAGTGAGTGGTTTACCCCTTTTGCAATATTAAATTTTCCGCCTTTCGCATTGAAATCAAATAAGGGATTGAAAACAGTTAAATTGGAAAATGCATACTACCAAATAAATATAGGTATAACCAATCCCACTTCATTTCAAATTCTACCTATTTATTTACGGATTTTTCACTTAACGAGTAAGTGAAAACGTAAATTTACAATTTGCAACAAATCCGAGAAGTTACATTATTTCCCATAAGATTATAAATTTATAACAAACTTTATAATAAGAGCCGAGTAATAATTTAATGATTTATACTTTTAGAGATTATATAACTTTATTACTGACATTACTGCAAGACTTGGAGAATAATAATAAATTATAAAATATCTCTTGGTTCTTAATCAAAATTAAGGCAGAATATTAATATTAATTAATAAATTATTCATTAATATTATTAATAATAATGAATAAACTAGTTTCAATTGGCAAATTCGCGAAAATTATATTTATTTATATTCAAATATTTTCGGTAAATAATAAGACCTTGGTGAATGGGCAAAGGAGCAAACGACGAAGGTGGCCGATAGATTGAAGTAAATGCAGTTTATTACTTCATGAGCAAGTAAGAGCACAAGGGAAGCAAGTAGTTTATTGAGAATTACTGTGATAAATAATGTGAGGGCAGCCGGCTGGAGAGGTTATTCTGTAGTGGGGTGTGGGAGGAGAATGAGCTCCCGAGTGCATTTATAGAGGCGCCTCAGTTGTGTGAATTTCATCGTCCATGCGCACTTGTGTATGTGCTGATCACTCTATACTCTACACATGTCTATCTATACATTTTTATTGATGATATACGAGGGATTTCGTTATACACTGACAAAAATCAAATATTCATTTCAGCGATTCAAATTCAAATTCGAAAAAATAGATTTTTAGATTGAGAAATTTAAAATTCAAACTTTCAAAACAAAATTTAAATTAAAGCCCATGGTCCAGATTATTTAATTAGAAATCCTATCAATAATATTATTTATCATATTAGTTGACAAAAATCCTAAGAACGCGGAAGCTTTTTTGTTAGTAGAAAATTGTGTAATATGTTTTTTTAAATCTGAATTAGTTGTGTTTGTAAAACGAGCACGAAATCTCGATATACTCTGTGACACGTGGTAGCGAGTAAGCTTCAATATATGTGTATTATATATATATATATATATATATATATATATATATATATACCTATGTATAATGTATATGTATATGCATGTGCGGATTGTAGATACAAATGTGTATTTTAGCACACAATGAAACCCGTTTGCATGCTATATAAGCACTCAAATACATGTGCGGCAAGTGTCGCGACGTCTAGGGGCGGAATTCAATGAAAAAGGGTCCAACACAAAATATTTTTCCTCCATGCTTTTTCACTCGCAAATACATATTTTACTTTATTTTTAAACCAGTACTCTAATTGAAAATCAACACTAAATAAAGTTATGGAAGAGACATACTTTATCACATCGAGAATTTGAAAATTTTGTCGTTAAATACAATTCTCTCTCGGTTTCATAACTCTATGTAAAGTAATCACACCGATTTAATTTTTTATCGACACTCAAATGAAAAAGTGGTGAACGAGTCAAGCAAAAAATAACACGCGGAAATTTCGCGAAAAGCAAAATATAAATAATGGTTCAGAATTCGAATTGAAACTAAAAAGGCTCAGTATTTCATTCAGTATTCTCGTTGCTTTATTTTTATAAAGATTGCATTTTATTTTAATAGGTACAAAATATATGTAAAACCCCGAGATGGGTATATGTGGTGAATAAATTGAATTGAATTGAATTGAAATACATTCATATATAATTTTTAGTTAAAAATACCAAAAATAACAATTTTTTTTAATTAAAAAGATTGCTGTTCGCTAGCGTGTTCTATCGGCAGGTCCAAAAATAATCGGATCCGATGAATCACCGACAAGCTCGTGGGAATTAAGTTAAATTGAATTTGTATTCTTTTAAGTTTAGTCTCTCTTTCTCCTTTCGCTTGCTCCTTTTTATAAATGTAAAAAAAAAACCTATTTTCAAGTTCTCATTGACCTTCCTTAAAAAATGATTAAACGTTGAAATATAATAACATACAGATCTCATTTTCCTGGTATTTAATGACGTCAAAGATAAATTATCATGCTTGGAAATTTGATTCATTTTTACGACTTTCCTGAATCCAAATATCCATTCTCTATCTTTTCATTTTTATTTTCACAAAACCCAAAAAAGAATGATACTCCGTAAAAAAAACAGAGAGGAAAGAATTAAAAAATGCACGCACTTAAAGCATTTAATCTGTTTATATCCCAAGTGACTCGCCGTTCTCTCCGCTATCGATCCGTGTTACACAACTCGAAAAATGTTACCGTTCTCAGATTTGCTCAGCAAATAATTTGTCCCGAATAAAATTGGAAAAAATTCAAATGTGAATTATTAAAATACAACGAGCGTTTTCAAAATACATTATTCTTCATGAAAATGGTGGAATATAAAATAATTACATGAACCGGAATGATTAAAAACCTATTTCCAATAAACCACGATTTCAAATTGCAACCGAAATGAACTATCGAATTTCATCTCATTATACAAATTTATCCTCGAATTGGTAGAGAGGAGCCAATTGAAAATTAATTTCAGCAGTAGATGACGAGAAATGATTAAAGTTAACATTAAATTAAACTCTATGAAATAATGTTTTACAAAACCAAGGAGAGGGGAATAATTTTGCCTCGTGTGACGCAGATCTAAGTCACGATTTCATATTCCCAGGGAGGAAAGTATTTTGCATAATTAATTTTACTGGAACTTCTATTACCACCCTCCCTTCCTAAGCATTTTCCTTCCCCCTGTCGCCCATGTATCACGAAGCAAACATATATTCTCGAAAATGCACGATTCTCGATTATAGCAAGACCAACTCACACATGGCACTGCCTTCCTTGATTTATTTTAAAATCTTGAATTGAAAAACACTTTTCCTGTTTGTTATTCTCTTTGTATTCAACGCATACAGCTGATTTTCATTTTCTTCTTTGAATATTACTGCGACATTTCGAAATGTCATTAAGATCATTAATTAATCAATTCAGAATTTTGTTAAAATTGTTAAGATTGTTTTCAAGTGAAAATCTTTATTCGATTATCGACTTTTACAATCCTAATTGTAAATTGCTATTAATTGCCCGAAAAGGCATTCTTCGAGGAAAATTGCATTTCATAATGAGTAGATTGAGAATAATACATTAACTAAGATGTTGGAGTAAATGTTTCATTAAACCTATTCTCTATACATATATCTAATCTCAAGCGGACGTGATTCTCCATCAGATAGAAATCACTACTCTTCGGATTCTCTCACTCGGCGTAAGCAAACTCAATCGCGAAGGTAATGTAATTATGTACAATTACGCAACATGTATAGTTATTCTGCCCGTCAGCGTCATTTACAACAAGAACTGTCGAATTAACTTAGTTTATAATAGCTTAGCTTAGACTTTTCTCTCTGTCTTCCAATATATATATATTTTTTTGAGTATAGTAGAATTTCGCAACTAAACTTATACAATTTACTACAGCTGAACTCTGCATTTTCTTTATAAATAATTATTTTGCTTCGTGAAAAATTGTAATAGTTTAATTTGTGCCTTTATTTGCATGCCTATGTAAACATCTCAAACACAAATATCTCGTTATCCTACAATATGTATATGTATAATTGTATAACCAGTTATAGCAAGCTAAGCTCAAAAACAGTTCAACCATTATCTACTTGGGTATTTTGTGAGCTTTATCAAGGTGTCTACTAAATTTTACCCTCTTACGATAATAATTTAAATTTCTAAACGATTCAAAACGATATAAAAGATTTCAATAAATTTTAAGGGATTACAAAGTGATTTCAAGTGATTTTAAGGAACTACGAAAAATTTGACGGGATTTCTAAAAGCTTAGAAGGATTTTAAGTTATTTTAAGGAATTTCAAGGAATTTTTAAAGAATTCAAAAAAGATTTAGGATTTGCAAGAGATTTGAAAACATTTTTAGTGAATTTAAAGCATGTCAAGCGAATTATTTAAAAGTTATTTAAAAACACTTTAATGAATTTAAACTTCAAGGAGTTTAAAAAAAATTCAAAAGTTTAAATAATTTTAAAGAGATTTTACGAGATTTAAGAAAATTTAAAGATTTCTCGTGTCAAAAATAAAATCAAGGACAATTCCCGGATTTTTTTTTAATTCCCGAATAATTCCCGAATTTCCTTAAATTCCCGCATAGTAGACACCCTGTTTATTGTAACTTTTGAGCAACTTTCACTATTCTGATAAAACCCAGGATAATAGCCAAAATCAGCAAATTGGATTGGTCAAATAAAAAGGGGAAGGGGGAGTTGTGCAAATCTGTGTGCTGATACTGGCTAGTCTTACAAAATATTCAGTAAGGATAAACACACTTTTCCTTTTTGTGTATCTAATATTTTCAGATCAAACATTATTTCTCTCGGAAACTTGTTTCTTTCCAAGAATTATTATTTGCTACAGTGGATTTAGTTTATAAATAGCAAAGTAAATGCTCTTTTACTTCCTCTGAACGTTCTAAAACTCTCAGAAGATTCTGCAGTGAATCGTATTAGTGTATCAGATATAGATGTTGATCGTTTGAAGAGTAATGAAAATTGGATCATGCTATAAATTAAAAACGCATTTTTACAGAAAATGCATCTTAACGAATTTAAAATTATTTAATTAAAGACATACCAAGTCCTATCTGTAGACAAGGCCTATTTTAATATCCGGTGATTGAATATTGAATACATACCTGAAACAAAAATAAAATAACATTAATTTACATTTCTTTTAGGGGAACTGTTCAATATTGTAGTTTTTAAAACCAAAATTAATTAAAAAGTTGAGTAAATTTTTATTTGTGTTATTTATACATATATGAGCCGCGTGGTATTTTTATGGATGAATACTTGTTTTTTTGTGACTTTATTACGGCGTTAAATATTTTACGTTCATGGTTATAACTTGTGCTTCAAGATGCGTTAACTCACCAACAAAAGTCGTTGGATAACATTTTCCGTTAAAAATCGAGTTCTATTATTTGACAAAAATTGTTCATTAAAACATTGGAATTAAAAAGCCGTAAATAGAAGGTTGTTCCATGCACGCTCGCACACATATTTAAATACACATACTGTATTATTTAGCCACTAATTGGCTCGTCGAGAATATTATCTACCTTGACAGATTGCAATTGAAATTAAATTCTCTGCTTTCGTTATTTATTCTCGTTTCCCAATTTTAATAAAACTGTGTAATGGAACATGAAAATTGGAAAAAAGGCAGGACTAGGAAAAAAACTAGTTTTCCCATGCAGAGGTCGAAAATATAAATTACTTTTCTTGATAAGCGGTGATTCGATGTTAACGTTACAGAATTAATAAAAATAAAAATGAAAACGGAAATTTGAGAAGGTAAATCGAAAGCTCGACCGTATAAGTGAATATAATCAAAGTAAATAAACATCCAACATGTTTTAACTTTTCCTTTTTAAAATTCAAAAGCTTTCGTGACGAACGCTTATAAATTTAAATTCTTTCATCAGCGTTATGCAAAATAAATAAATATTCGATTGAAAGATTCTGGCAAACAAATGTTTTCGCATATTGCTGGCGCAAAAAGGGTGAAAATAAAAAGTAGAACACGTAATTAAAACCGATTTCGCTATACGGTGGTAAAAAAAAAATAGGAGAAAGTATATGTGTGCAAGTAAAGATGAAATTCAGCTGAAATTGAACTGCAGAATGCATTCCATAAATAAATTAAAAATTAAAAATCCCTCAATGTGGCAGCGCACTTTTGGCGAAGCACACACATAAACACAAAGAATCATTCTACACATGTGATGTGAACATAAAAGCACATATAAATATCGGATAAAATGTACTGATCTCTTGTTATATTCGTTATATATATATATAGATATAGATATAATATGTAATATATATATGTAATATATATTGTATACGGTATAAACGCATGAGTATTTATATCTGCTTTCTTGTATGATTTTGTATATTTGAGAGTCCACGCGTAAAAAACGTGAAATGTGTATAAATAAGTGGTGCATAGGTATACAAGTTCCAGTTATACAAATTACAGTCGCATCTGTATGCTCGCGATTAAGTGCGTGTTATAAAGATCCTTTTATATCGCAATATAAATCCCGTATCGTCAAACATGAAACTCGAACTCGTCGAGTGATTGGCTTTCAGTTCATTGTCAACTTTACACCATTCATTAACCCTTTACTTAATTGCAATGTTTAATTACATTTATTTTATCTAATAACCCTTTAATTATCATTTTGATGATCATTTTTTAATCTACTTAATCAAATCTATAAAAAAGATGCACAAACAAACAAAATATTTGAAATACGTTTTTTAATAGTAAGTCAATTAATTATTCTTGTCAACTTATGAAGTAAAACCAACTGTGTCAGAAAAGTAGTTGAGCTAATTACATTTGTTGTTTTTCATGCAGTTAAGTATTAAATCGATGATATTTATAATATTTTGAAAATGACCTATATAAGATCATGCCGCAAAATGATAATTAATTGTTTAATTACAGGGAATATTAATTAAGGAATATTAATTAACTTCTTTTTTAAATAAAGATATATACTACATTATTGCATTTCAAGTTCTCAGTTCTCGGGTATTTTTTTTATCAAACGACTAATTAGCAAAGTAAACCAGCGATCTCACACAATGGATCAATAAACCAATAATTATAGTTGTTTACCGCGCATAGTTGAAGTCCTACATTCAATCTTATGATTGGACAATTCTGTCCGCTTGCAGGTGCTTCCATTCATCAAAGTCGACTTTAATCAATGATATAGCAACTAGCTCAACGAGGTTCGAAGTTTTTTTTTATTTCGAGAAACGTTTTATAAATATTATCCATATCTATATATGAGGTCATTACGTTTAATTAATGAACAATAAATATATCTCTAAATCGAAGTGAAATCTTACTATATATAACACTTCATTTAGAGGAAAATGAACTATGCATGGAGAAGGATAAGATTACATTTACAGATTAATTCGACCCGCTCCCTATACCGATGAAAGGGGTGAAAATTACAATGTTACCACTTTCAGTG
This sequence comes from Synergus itoensis, assembly GCA_904066005.1. Taxonomy (NCBI): domain Eukaryota; kingdom Metazoa; phylum Arthropoda; class Insecta; order Hymenoptera; family Cynipidae; genus Synergus; species Synergus itoensis. The sequence continues at coordinate 1,141,249 of CAJFCP010000089.1, forward strand.
AGTGAGTGCCTGCAGAGTAAGATAAGAGGCAAGGGGAGGTTAATGAACGAAAAAGCCTTCTAAACAGCTCTCGATAATCAAGAGACACTATGGTTCTATAATGAGTCAATACAAATGTTTTTATTACTTAATTCAGATTCAGATTAATTAATTACTTAATTCAAATACGACTAAAATATGTAAACATTTTTTAAAAATATACGAAAAACGAATACGAGCAAATATTGAGTAAAATAATGGCTTAAATAAAATAAAATTTAATTAAAATATATTACTTACCATGAGAGCAAATTTAGTTTCACCAACTTTACGCTCGCAATAACAAATATTTTTTGCTAAAACTAGGCCATTTGTTCCTGTTTCGTACAGATGGAAGTAAATGCCCTAGTTTCGGCAAATAATATTTATTATTCCAAGCGTAAAGTTGGGAAAATTAAATTGCTCTTATGGTAAAGTATCACATGCCCTTAAGCATTGCACATGAGTTAAAAAATTTACTATCAAAACCATCCAATTTCTTTTACTATTTTTACAATTTAGGAAAGCTTTCGGTTAATATGTAATTTATCTTCTGCGATTTCATTTCGGTTACTATGGCGCTGCATTCCGTTGAATGGGTAGGGTCCATCGACATGCAGGGCCGCACGTGCAAAAAATAAAAATTTCATATTCCAACTTTTATAGTAATAATAATAAAAACAAAAAAATAAAAAATAAAAAAAATTATGTTTTATTTAGGGATATTCACCATTTTTTCATTGAAAATATATTTTCTTAAAGTCACGAAAAGAAGCACTATTAATTCAGTTAAATGAACATGTATTTATTCTTTCATAAATAATAATGACTCCATTATAAAATATTTCAATTGACCCTCCCTCTCTTCATCATGTAAGAATCAATGAGAAATTACCTAGGCCCCCCCTCCCCCACAATTAAGCTGCTTACGTAGTACTCGAACAACCCCTTTAGATAAAATTCAAATCATCTCAAATGGAGAAATAGTAGCCCCCATTTTTTTAATTCCACAATGAGGGGTAATTTTCTCACTACATAAAGAATAAATCCTGAGGGGGTGCTACATTCGAATAAAAAAGAATATTTTCCAAACACCCTATTGTTTATGCTTTATGGACTTCAATAAAATGTTGTCCAATGAAATAGAATCTGGACTAGACTTGGAAAACAAATAGTAGCGTAATGGAGAAAAGAAACGCGATAGAGGGAAATATATTGAAAAAAAAGCGGGACAACAGTCGGATACTTGGAAGTCGAGCGTTGCTATAGTAACGAGAAAACCTGTAAAATATTGTCCGACGAAAGCGAGTAAAGAGGATAGAAAGAGGCGGTAAGTGAGCGAGAGGGCAAAGAGCAAAAGAAAAATAAAGGAAGAAGAAGCAGGCGAACAGGAATTCACGCCAAGTATTAAAACTATCTTAAACCAATTTTTATTTGAATTTATTATCGAGGTTTTAATTATAATTGATATCATTTACTGTTTCCAAGGCGCAATTAATTAGAAGTTATAGAAGAATTATCAAAATTAAGAAAAAAAAATATTTTAATTCATAAAAAGGTAATGCATATATATAATATATGCGTATTTTACTTTGCACCGAAAGCTGCTTAACTAAAGTTGAAATTACGCTGTTGAAGGAAGACAAAAAATATGACAAATGAGTGCTGTCGGAGAAGAACGTTGTAAATGTATGTAATTTAAGTTCTGAAAGATTTATAACGGGCACATAAGGATGAAAAAAGTCAGTAATATGAAAACGCTAACTTAATTCTTTCAAGATATTCATATATGCTTAATTAAACGAATTAAAATCCTTGAATTTCCTGCTCGAAAATTTTTCGAACTATATTCATTTTATCGTCGCGGAATGAAGTGAAGGAAGGTCAGTATCAGTTTTATAATCCCATTAAAAGTGAGGGCGGTGATTCCGGTAAGTAGGATGAAATTTAAGGGCGTCGGCCATGAAATATGAAAATGCGCCAGGAATTATACATCGAACAATGTAAACTTTGCATTGCGTGACTAGACGAGTTACCATTTGACATGAAAAAATAAGATAGCGAATTTCCGACTTGCTCTCGTATTCCTCATATATATTTGAATATTTTTCAATCTCTTTCTGAAAGGGTTGAGATACACGAGGCACGATGTGGCCGACAATAGTTAAACTGTTTAGTTTAACTATACAGTATTCAAGTGGAAATTCAGGGTCCACAAGGGGAAATAGTGAAATTGCCGTAAAGGCTTTACTACACGATGCGAAAGAGAATAATTCGAATTTCAATAACTTGCATTTCATGAAATTCATATAAATCTCTCAACATGGAACGCAATTAAATTTCTGACAAAAGACTACCCAAAATAATAATTTATTAGTTAAACTAATATATTATTTCTTGATGTAAAGCACGGTTTATCGATGAGTGCCTCTAATATCACAAAATGAATACAGAAACGATAAAATTGGATCAATTGAGCAACCAAAATAATTTCCGTTCATAAAATATTCGAGGTAGCAATATAATCCTGCCAAGCATCGTGTAACTTGTCCTCCTTCCACTGCAGCGTATTTAATATCTGTTTCCTTATCTCCTAAACCTGGGCAGCCATTTTGCTATGCGCAGAAGTATTTTTGAACTTTTCTTGTATATATATATGCATAGCAGAGAAAACTGTTTTTTTGTTTGGTATTTGTGTAATTAAATGTTTTTGTTATCTCAAGAAACATTCCAAAAGTTTTATATGTATTTGAATTGCAACATTTTGTTGAAATATTAAGAAGGAATTTTCTTAAATTCCAAAAAAGAGTTTTTTTCATTGAGAACAGAATTAGATTTAAATAGAAGGTTTTCGCAATTATAAATAAAACAAGATAAGGCGTGATAATTGAATTTCCAAGGTGAGGTCACGCGTTAGGTGAGATCATCGATAAGTAGAAACCATTCTTATCCCCTGATCGAATTTGTGAGGAAGAACTAAAACATTTTACCGACTGAAAATTCCTGATGGTGTTTATTGATTACACAAGAATGTCTCGATACAGTTTCCAATTCTATTTCCGTCTACCTTATGCAAATTATTAATATCTCTTTCAATCTGACAAAATGAAAATTTCCAAGTATTAAAAAAACAATTTCTAATTTTCGGTATTTAGCGATCAATAGTTTCTGATAATGAGTCTTCTGAATTAAGGGAATGTGGTAATTACTAATTACCATATAATGTACAAGCAAATTAAGTTTCTTCAACTTTACGTCTGCAATAATAAATATTTTCCGCTAAAACTATGCAATTTACTTCAGTCTGCGTAAAATGGAGGTAAATTGACCAGTTTTAGCGAAAAATATTTATTATTGCGGATGTAAAGTTGTGGAAACGTAATTTTTTCTCATATATGGTAATTACCACATGTCCTTACGAAATTTAAATTTCAAGTACAAAATTGAGGGATCGGATCAAACCGGTTATAAAATTATTCCACACGGGAGGAATTGGCTTCTTACTCTTTGCAGGCCCTTCAATTATAGAATTTTAAACAAAAAGCATTTTGAAATTAATCATTTTTACAACCAAAAGATTTTCAAAATAGTTAAACATTTTCAACTTTCTACATTCGAAAATAATAAGAAAGTAAATAGTAAAAAGGAAAAATTCAAAAGTACTTCTTCAATTAATTAAATTTCCAGTTAAATTTAACATACATAATCTTACGTAAAATTGTATATTACGTTTATGTAAATGATGAACATTAAGGTGTCTTTATAGGTAATTTTGCTGCAAACTGAGAATAAATTATGTTGAATGAATATTTTGATAAGAAATTTGGTCCGTATGAATACACCCTAAGATGAACACAAGAATAGGGGAAGACAAAACAAGTGAACGAGCTCTGGACGTGGCAACGACCGGATACACTCGCTCAAGTATATTCTCTCTTTCTCTCTCCTTTGTGTGTATATATGTGTGTGTATCTCTCTTCTTTCCACTAAGGTTGACTCATACCATTATCTCTTTCGCGCACGTGAATTCAGGTATGCATGGACACGCATGTGTTATTATAGTCGTGCGACTCGGATGAAAAACAAAAAGCAAAGAGATGAAGAGAGAGAATTCATGGTTATTATTTAAAACCAGTTGTCACTGCTAAAAAGGACAACACTGTTGACAATTTTTTTTATTAAAAGAATGTTTAATTATTTGTGAAATATTTGATTACATTTACTTTAGCTGATCATTTTTCTTTGTACAATAACTTCCGGATAAAAAATTTAAATTAAAAGAAAGAGCAATCAATTCTCAGAGTCTCTTGAATAGAAATAAAATATGTCCGAAAAAATCTCAGAATTGAGAAGAAGAAGAAGAAACGTAATCAACTGGAAATAACTTTCGCTAAACGTATCGACGATTTAAGGCCGTTCTAGATCGAATCTAAGAATAAGAAAAGAATCTCATTCGAAAACAAAATGTATTCATTTTATAAAACGATAATTCAAAAATAATCAAGATTCCTTAATAAATTTTTGAGTTATTAAAGTCATCTAGTTGTTAAATGCTTCTGACTTCATTATCATAAAGTACTTTCACACACTGTGTCCTTGAGCTGAATACAATTATTTCTGAGTTTATTAAAAAAACAAACAGAACTTTTCTAGATCGATCGCGAAATCCCCGGAAGCTTCGTTATTATCGGATTAATAATAAATTTCCACGCAAGCTCTGAAGGGTTGACAACTTGAGACAGAATAATTGTTAATGAGCAGACTTTAGTAACAGAAAATGCGAGTTGTTTGTGTAAATTGGCAACGAAGTTTGAGGTCCAAATATTTAAATGAAACACGTGTTTCAATTCACGTTATACATACAAAAACAGATGTCAGTTGTCTACTGCAACGAGAGTTGAAAAGACAGCAAAAAGAGTGAAGAATACATTATTACATTATAAATTTGTGTGAGAAAGAATCTATATATATATATTTACACAATTATAGGCGTATATTTCCACCCCCAAAAATATGCTTTCAAACATCCTAAAACAGGCAATTTACAAAGGAGGAAGAAAATTTTTTACAAGTAGATCGGAAAATTCAAACGATTTCTGCATTTATTTCCAGGCACCTATAGTGAAATTGGAATCTTGTTTAAACCACAAAGTCGACCTAGTATGTGTAATGGAAGGGTCGGAGTCTCTCAATACGAAGTGGAATTTCAAATGTCTCCAACCTGAAGGTACTTCAATGTAGATTCCTGTCACATATACGATTCCTTCTGACATTCCTGCCAAAGACCATGAAACTGAGTCTATAAAGAACGAAATACATAGTAACAAGATATGAGGTACTTTTCTCATGGTTCCAAAAGAAATTTCATATCAAGTAATTCGAGTTATGGAATTCTAATTAGATCACAAACCACACTCAAACTTCATTCCACGAATTCTAGACGATATTACCTTTGATATTTCCTCTCTAAATCTGAATCAGCAATATTTGATTAATAAAATAATGCCGAGTAGTTTTCTTGTATACAATTATTGAATCAGTAAAAAAACTACCTTCCATCCCTAAATATACCAGTTTAGCAAAAATAACCATGACCTACCCCAGACAAGATATGCCAAAAGTTTTGAACGTTCACATGAACGAAATATTTTTTCCCAATTCTATTTTATCCATTTTTTTCTATTGTCCCAACTAAAAATAACAATAGAAATTACAAGTTTATTTCATATATAACTATTTTTAATGCAAATGAATCAATATTTTAAAACTGTTTCTAGTTTAAAATACAAAAATTCGTTCATTTGAACGTTCAGAACTTTTCAGTCATCAGATAAGTCAAAACTATGATATGGAGATGAAAATTGTTCAAGTAAATTAATTACTTGAATACCTAACGTTGAACTGAAATTGGTCCAAGCGAGTGGTGAATAATTTATCTTTGATGTATTATAGATATCGAGCCTTTGTATTGTAATAAACTAGTTGTAATAAAAAAACAACATGCACATGGTACACGAGGATGTAAGGGGTTCTCATTTTAATCCCATCATTTTTCGCGAGGACAAAATGTAAGCGAGAGAAAGAGAGAGATTTCAAGTCATTAAAAGCCGATTTCACTTTTCACGGGTTCAGATCACAGAGGTGTGATCAATCGCTTGGAGGAAATGCCCGGTTAATTCGTGTATATATCGCAGACCGCCCAATTGGAACGTCTAATCTACCGACCAGTCTGTCGATAAAACAGTGATTTAGTCGCCAATTATCGGCCGCGAGCGTTATGTCGGATGCTGAGCGGAGGATCAGAGGGATTAAATTCCTTCCACCGCTCACCAGTCTGCAGTCTCCACTGATTCGAGGCCAGCATCCTTTGGCATGAAAGCGATGACGTATCGATTACTCTGCACGCGATCAAATCCGATTAAGATTGTATAACAATAGATAACTTTCCTATTCAGCTTCGACTACCGTCAATTCGTTACTGTAACTTGTAGCCCTTTTAAAAATACCTAAGTACATAGGTCAAACCCATGACTTGCCCCTATACATTCAATAAACCCCCATGCTGTTCAAATTTATGACCTGCCCTACTATATAAAAATATACATAAAAAATATATAAAAAATATATATATAAGTTTATAAATGGCAGTTGTTCTAGGGGCAAGGTTTTAATTGACAAGGTAATCTTTGCAACACATTTATTTTCCTATTCCGCAATATAATTAACTGATCGATAACTATTTTTGTATACTTTTAAAGGGTCCTTGTTTGAAAGCATTCGTGAAGCTCTTTAGTATATGCTATATATGTTTATGTGTGTAACAGATTCTGATGCTATCAACTGCACTACATACTACTACATAAAAATTCATATCGTCAATCGCACCGAGACCTCCTACAATTTATTCAACGCCTTGTTTCCAATCCTTATTCAAATCAAAATTTAAATTCTATTGTGTAAAACACGCTCTAATATTTTAATATTAAGTGTCTATTTCATTTTAAATAAAGAAAATTATAAATAAAGATAAAATAAGTTTAGAGACTTAAACAGGAAACTATAATCGTAAACAATGAATAAACTAATTTTTCAAATTCGTTTCGTTTAAAACAATTCCTTTTTTGTAAACTTATACCAATGGGAAAGAATTTTAATATTGAAAAGAATCGTTCCACCGTGCATGACACGTTTACAAAACTCTTTTATATAAGTTGTTCTTGGACGCTTCCTTTTATACTGCGAAAGTGTTAGAATCACATGTATTCTCTTATACTCTCCCTCAAGTACAGTTAGATAAAATAGTGTACCTAAAATTTGATAAAAAGTTAAATTCACGAAATTTTTGATCAAATTTTTGTATCTATTAATTCAATTAATTAATAGGTACATAAACCACAAAATGTTAACAATTTGAAACCGAAGTTTTGAAAATTGCAAATTGAAATATTGAATATTGCAAATGGAGTAGGAAGCCGAGTTGTATAATTATTTTAAAAACAAATATACATCAAGCAGGAAAGCTTGTATAAATTATGATATACAGGTGAATGTTAAAAACTCTATGGAAATTCCCTTTTAAAGTGAACCAATTTATTCAATATATTCGTAATTTATCAACAATTCTGGAAAACCCGAGGGAAAACCTTTTCAGTTTATTTATAATATGCCATAAAAATAGATTTAAAAAAATTAGAATAGTTTAAAGCTTGGCAAAAAAGTCCAATAAGAAAAATCACTTGATTCTCTTTTATATTCGCCTCTAAAGAGATTTGAGTGAGTAAGTTTAATGTCTACGAAAATGGTAGTGTGGTTTTGGCGTATGATACTTGAAATAAACTATTTTCATGAATTTTAATGTCTGTGAGTACACGCGAGTGCATTCATATATGACAGCATCGAACCTGCTCCTCTGTATGTGTGGTAATTGGCACATGAATCACGCAGTCGAGTGTAGCGTTCTCCCTCATGTATGTGTATATGTTTGTGTTCGCCTGAATTCGTAGTGAGGTGTCTGTGAACCCGTAAATGTGTGTATATAAGCCTTTCAATGTGTGTATATAAGCGTGTGAATGTGTGTATATAAGCGTGTGAATGTGTGTATATAAGTATATCTATGTATATATGTGTTTATGGGCAAAGATGTGTGAATGTTTGAACGTGTAAATATGTGTATGTGTGTGTGCATGTCGTGCACTTCGAGCTCGAACAAGCGAAGCCCGTGGAAACACAGTGCCATTATTATGCATACAATGCAAAATAATTATCGTAAATGTGAATCAATGCTTGAATATTTTTATTTTGCGTCTATCTAATCTCTGACAAAACTACTGAATCGATCTTCTTCAAGATCTATAAAATAGAATCAGGATCAATATATTCAACAAATGTATTTTCAAAATAAATTATGAATTTTGGTTATTTTGGCAAGCCTACGTGTTCCGAATACACGGTGAATTTAAAATAAAGGAGACGAAAAACTGGTTTGGCTTGTTTCTGTCCCTTTTCTTTGAACGCTGACAAAGACAGGATAAGGCGATAATTAACTCTCCGATTAAAGGCTTCAATTAAAGAGCGATTTTTCTTGCAGTTTCATAACTCTTTTTTCCAGATAAATGTTTCAAAAATGATTGAATTATAAATAATTGCATAAAAAAAATAATATCATAATGTGATATTTAAATTTAGTGATGCTGATTTTTTTTCTACATATTGGATATTATGCGACGCAACAGTGGTTCTTTGTTAGCACGTCCTAGTTGTCTTTCGTATAATGACTGGCAGTGATAATATATATCTTAATCTACGTGGAACTACAAAATGTTGTGTAAATGTTTTTAGTTAGTTATTCGATGTAAAATTATGTTGAAATTATATAAACATATTTTCACAAATTTAATAAAAACAGTTTATATAAAATGAATAATATAGAAATTATACAAAAAAATCTGGACATGATTTAATCTTTTAGTTTTTTTTTTAGAAATAGGTATAAAAAGCAATTAAAATAACTTTTATCAACGTTTAATTTATGTAGTATGCTTTTTTATTGTCACCTGTCAATCATTAAGTTTCCTACAAACCGTGCTGAACTGGCTTAATTTTAGTTCAGAGTGTAAGTATACACACACATACACATGCTTTGGTTCATATCGTCTACTACCTTCACCATTAAGTTGGACAATAATTTACCCAGCACTGTCCAGATAGATTCGATAATTTTACACAGAAAAGGTAAAAGAGGTGGGAAAAGTATTGACTTTATATAGAGAAAAGGAGGAGTAGTACAATATTTGCCCACAGAATGCGATATAACACACACGTAAAAGCTCGTTCAATTTATCTCGACTAGTCAAATTTTTTTCCATTCCCATACCTGTCTTTCAAAAAAAAAAAAAAAAGTGTAGCTGATTCTCAGTTTCAAAAGCCCATTTTAACGACTTCTTTCAATATTGCACGTAAATTTAAATAAAAACAGGGAAATTAAATGTGATTGTTAAATATAAAATATTTTTTATTAATTACGTTTTCAAGTATTGAACGTTCAAGGTAATTAAGTACGACTGGTTGCTGCGAGACAAGGTCTTCCAATTAAGTCGAGACCCATAATTTAGTACACGAGCCGAAACGTTTCGAAAATGAAATATGATTAGTTTAATGTTAGACTGAGAAAAAGAGGAATGGAAATTGTTACCCTGGAAAAGCATTAAAATATTAGATTTTATTAGAATTTATCAATTTGCAGGTCCAATTAAAAAGTATTTATTATTTATTTTTCCTTTTTTGAAAATCTAAAAGTTTAAAAATAATCCGCCCGTTTGTTTTGTTATTTGTTTTGAGATGATCGAGAGAATAATTTCCGAGTTATTCCCGGAGAATAAATTTTCCACTTTTTTTCAGTTGTTCAGTTTATATCGACTGTATCATTTTGACTCTAATCCCTCTAGGCAATAAAATAAATATGCATTTTATGAAAATTATGAAATATTATTATGTTATTATAATTCATAATATTTATATGTAACAATCATGTCGAGGGACAAGAAAAGATTCAAACAGAAGTTTCTAAAAATGTAAATATATTTGAATTCAAATGGGTTGCTAGATATCGTATTTTTTAAATGAAAACGCTTTCGACTTAAAAGTCTTTAATTCGAAGCTTAATGACGTAAACAATTCTAAATTCAAGCCATACAGTGTACAAACAATAAATCATGTATAAAATTGTTTTATTGTTTTCAAGTGGTGTATGTTTGTCAGAGAGTAATGTTTGAGTAAAACTTGATTCGAACGTTATTTTATTCGGATAACATTATAAATTACGTCGCCGAATGGTTAAAACTGAAAACAGTGTCTGAAAAATTATTATGATAATATAGCACGCCATCGGTGGCCGAGAGAGTCTGGTTTTATTCAATATTCCGCTGTTGCGATATGATATTTGTATGTTTTCCCCACCTTCTGTCTGACTCTTATTCTCTTCGATTTTTCTATCTAACTTTTTCAACAAGACAAAGCTAATTTAAAATTGCATAAAATTTTCTGCTGAATTCACTAAATGCCTCTAAGCAAAATAATAAGATTAAATTACTCAACTGTGATATTCTCCGAGAGAGGAAAAACACAAATTATATTTTTGATAGCAAATTTGGATGCAAAATATCTGACTGCGCAATGATATTCCAAATAATTTATCTAATGGCAACTACTATATTTGCATTTAGCTGATGAGGGAAAATGCCATTCCCCGTTTGTTTTGCGGTAACAGAGTTTATGCACACACACAAACGCTTGTGGGTAACTAATGTAAACGAAATACAAATACATAAGTGCAACGAGTATATGCCACAAAGGCCGAGTTTCTTAAATGTTCTCTTTACACAATCATCCACCTTTGTGGCAACACTAGTGCATAAAACAACCAGAATGATTTTTCCTATTCTCATGCCTTATAATGTCCACTTGTCTCTTTTATCTTGTCCCATTTTTGCTAATTGAAATTTCCTCTCCATCAAAATTTCATAATTTTATGTGCAAAAGTTAAAACTGAAGAATTTCATATACCTGCACTTACAATTAGTCTGTATCCCATTTATTGGGATACAAAAATCAACAATAAAAATTTTCCAGAGTTTCCAAAACCTAAAATTTGTATACTAGCAGAAATTTATTCGGCGTTAACTGGGATTTTAAAAGATTTTATAGAATTTCGAGGGATTTCAAGAGATTTCAAAAATTATAAAAGGATTTTACAAGACTTATAGTGATTTTCGAGAATTTTAAAGGATAAAAGGACTAAAGGATTTTAAAAAATGTCAATAGATAATAAGAGATTTTTATTGATTTTCTGGATGCAAAGGGATTTTTAAAAGAGTTGAAAATAGTTATGAAAAGGGTTTTTCAGAGATTTCACAAGATTTCATATCTTGAAATCTCCTCAAATTCCTTGAACTTCCTTAAAACCACTTCCTATAAACACTTGAAATCTCTTGAAATCCCTTAAATCATTTAGAATCTCATGAAAGTAAATCATGAAATCTTATGATTCTTAAAAGTGTTTTGAAATCTAGTGAAATCGATAAAAATGTCTAAAAATCCTTTTGATAACCCTTTTTAACTGTTTTAAAAATCCATAAAAGTCTCTAAAATCAAAGAAAATCTCCAAGAATTCTTTAACAATTTTTTAAATCTTTCAAAGTCTTTTTATCGCTTAAAATTCTGTAAATTCTTTATAACTCTTCTTAAAATAAAATGGATTGAGAACTTGTTACAACATTTTTCCATTATTTATCTTAATTGCTAAGTGACTCTAAATGAATTCACTTTGCTGATGATGATATTCAATATTGAATATTGAATTCACTTTTCCGATTATTTTACTCTATAATGTCTGACCGTAATGCACGCATGAATGCAAACATGAATATGGCCCAAGGGTTTTCAGACGTTGTAATGGTACAATTTCACATAGATAATGGAGGACAGGGTTAAAAGGCTTCGGGGTGCTTCCATTGGTGAGTCCTCAAAAGGCCTCCCACGACAGCTTTCCAAAGCAAACGCTCTATAAATAAATCGAAACTACTTCACTTCAGAACGGCCGCACCTCTCAATTCCTCACTGTTTAATTTTGAATATAATTAGCCAATCGACATACTTTTTTAAAACACATATTTTCAATAAAAAATGTGTAATACTTTGTTTTTCACAAATTGAATGAAAAATCTCCTTCGAATACAATTTAATTCTATTTATTTCAATTAACAAAAATGAATCATGAAATCCTTAAAGAAGTGAGTCATGCGTCGGATATTAATTTAAATCATGCGTCTTACATCCCCGCTGAAGGTGAAAGTTGCGGTTGTATTTTCAAAGACTCCTTGCGAGATCATCATGTAAATAATGTGTAATAAAATCAAGATAAGAAATTATCTAGTAAATAAAGCCGATAACAGTAGCAAAATATTGATAAACCGATTATTTTGCTTTTCAAAATAATTTTTGGGTCGAAATAATATATTTGTGTCCTATTGATATAAAAGAACTGTATGAACAAATAAAATATTGGTTAATTATTACATATAAATATATATGTAATTTAGTAGAATGAAATTTGTTTGAATTAACGAAATGCCTTTTAAATATCTAAGAACATATTTAACCGAGTCTAACACATTTTATTCTTGGTATATTATCACAGCAATAAACATAACTAATCATTTAAATGAATCATAACCCCTCATTGTATCAACTTTATCACTCTCAGAAACATTCTTCTTGGACTCCAAGTGAGTATTTCAATAAAGCATGATAGGCCACTTCCGATAACAATTTCAACTTATTATTCTCCTCCGAGAGAATTTTTATTACAATTTTTTGGGAACTAAGATGAAATAATAATCAAAAGCATTAATATAAATAATTGAAGTTTCCAGAGATTCAATTGAAAAATTATTCATTTGGATGCTATTTGGAAACACTGAATGGGCAGTTAAAAAGGTGCGATAAAGTTGTGAGAGACAAAGAAAAACGGCAATGAAGTTCAAATGGAGAAAAGTCCGATAAACTAGTTCTTTATCTCTGACTTTTTATTTCTTTACCTCTTCACTTCGCACAACCCTTCTGGTGTCCCTTTTTCACGTGGTTTCTCATTTTATTCTCATCCCTTTTCCCTCCCACCCAGGTCATTGCAATCTACGTCCTAAAATTCCCTTTACATTTTCGCTTACTAGTTTCGTTCTCTTTCATTGTCTGCTTTCCACCTCCGCTGGGATTTTCTCATTTGCAGTCGCGCGTTTAATAAACAAACTCAAAAACAAGGACAGTTTTACATTAGTCGTGTCGTTGCACACGAATTTAATTAAGGCAGAGAAAATGATTAAAGTATATAATTTAATACTATAATTCGACTCTCTAATTAAATGAAATAATAATTTGAAATAGGGAATATTTAAATGAAATTTAATAATTTAATACATACTTTAAACAAATTTTCGTTCAACATATGTACGCGATTAATATAAAGCATGTTATTACATTTTGAAACAGAAAGAAGAGTTTCTATACAACTCTTCGTAAAAGAGTACGTTTTCCATATAAAAAGTATCTTTACTTTCTGTAAAGAAAATCCTATTAGAGAGTTCCACTTGAAAAAGTACTACTATCCAGTATGCAAAGTAACGGAAATGGTATGCAAAAATAATAGATGAAAAGAGTATAAACTTATGAATTTGCGTTCATCACCTATTCTCAACAAAATATTAGAAACAATAATTATAAAGAACGAGAGAAATGTACGAGAGAAACATACTCAAGATATTAAAAATAAAAGTTGAAGAAACAAATTAGGTCGTTATCATTTTCCTACGAGAAGAATTAATTAATATAAGCGCATATAGTCATATACATTATCTGAGCTTCTTTCCGGCTAGAAAAAAAAAACTATTCCACATTTTCAGCACTCGACCATCACGGAATTATTTCCTCGTGGCAGACAGTCTCTCCTCCTATATTATCATTAAGAGGCCACTTTGAATTTCATATCATGGAGTATTAGCATTGTCCCCGCCTTCTTTGTGATATTGTCACAGTTTCTCTACTGTATTATGTCTACACTTGTAAACTGCTTATGAGAATATAGAAACCATTTATATTATACATTAAAAATCAATTTCTTAATATTTAAATAGTTTTTTCTATTCTCTCAACTCAGTAATTAGAGGAGACTCTCGAAAATAGAAAAACAAATACAACTCCTTAAGGAATATTGCAGAAGAATCGATGGGGAGAAAGAGGAAGTACTTCCTGTTCTTTGCAGTTCATTTGGAAGATCATTATCGATATTTTAGAATTATTTTCGTGGGTGGTTTTAAGAAAAACATGGCACAATACAGAATAAGATACATGTAGATACAGAATAAGATATACCTCCTAGAGTGTGGGAGTAATCGTGCATGCGCACTTGAAGAGTTTATTTTTGGCGACAAAATCTATATACAATATATACATATTTAAAAAATTGTCTTTCATGCTGTACTTATACTTGTCAAATTTTCCATCAAACTGTAAGCAATTTTAATTTTGATGACATATAAATCAATCATTATAATTTATGCCTGGATGATATGTTGTAAAGGTGTGCAGTATCATATAAACGTACGTTTATAGCTGCGTCTCACCAATACATACAGACATATATCCTCGCAATAACTCAACGTTGGCACATATCGACCATCGAGCCAATAGAGAATCTATCAGAGACACTACAGAAATTGCTGATGTATCACAAATTAGAATTAGAAGAGATGATTGCCTTTGATTTAGAGTATGTGCCCGTGTAGGAATTATGCTGTGGCCCCGGTCGGGCCTAGATATAAAATACAGAAACCGAGCCCCGATCGGAAAGTATGTAAACAAATTAGTATTAACTTTTTAAAACAGTTTTTAGATATTTTTATTCTAGGCTTCACTTATAGTACCTAAACCTATTTCAGTAAACATAAGTAAAATTAGATTTTCTCTCTAAAGATAGGGTAACTTTTGCGATAGTATCAAGCCAGGATGAAGAGTATTTTTGTTACGGGTATTTTTTATCGATATTCGACACGCGATAACCATATCGCGTGTATGTTATGTTTGGCACTTACATTAAAATAAAATTATCATTCGTTAACCATACATTGTATATCAGTTATTTTTACTTTTATTTCGAAAAGCGTTGTATTAATTTAATAATAAATTATCGAACGAAACAATTCTATAGGTACACAATTTATATCGAGGGTTCGATCGACCGAGCGTAAGTTTCACGAGCATAAATCTGCTGCCTCGTTCACGTTCAAATAATTTAGCATTTGAATAGCTTTAGCTGAATTAATTCACTGGTTAATTAATTAAAGCCTCCAACCTGCTCAGTTATCAGTAAAAGTGGGTCTCTCTGATCCCTATTTGTGAATGCAAAATTGTTATTTAAACCCGTTAATTCACGAACAACGCTAGGTAGAAATAAAAATGAATTCAAATAAAATACCCAATAATGAACTGGAAAAATGCGCAACCTTTTTGCGAGATTTAAATGAATAAATTCAAATTAAAGTTTAATGTTTTGCTTTGATGTTTTCTTTATCAAAATGATTATAAACTGAAGCGTTATCGATTTTCAAAACTAGCGCTACAACCGAACGTTAGTCAAAGCAAACTAGTGCCTATAATTAAGTTAATGTGTCCGATTAATATGTCCGTGAGATTACTGACAGCCGTGGTTTTGATGCAAATATATGTCAACGAGATTAAGATTATTGAAGTTTTATAATGTACATAGCTACACTAATTCTGAAAAATGTTTTCCGAATAATACGTACTTATCTGCGTAAAAAAAAACTTTTATTGCAAAATATATATAGTTGCATATAGTCAGGAAAGAAGTTATCAGTTATTCTCAACGCAATGATGAAAAGGTCAACAATAATTATCATTTTATCAAATTGTAAAAACGTTAATTGAACGCATTATAATAAAGCATCTGAGAGTCAAAATAAGTTCACAGTGATTATATTAACGCATAATTTTACTAATCTAAATTTAAAATCAACATAAACGTTTCAACACTTATGAATGACAAATTAAACGCGTTAATTGCCTGAACAAAAGATGTATTTTTTTGAAATACAATTAGATTCGACAAACTTTGACAAATTACGCAAGAATTTATTTATTATTAGTTGATAAATAAATTTATGGGTACAGAGGAAATTGGAAACCAATTTCCATCCGAAAAAGGAGTTAAGAAAATTATTCTCTTCTGCGTATACATATAAACATATATATATAATATATAATATATAATATATAATATATATATTATATATAAATATATAAATGTAATAAAATATTGTCATAATGATTCATATATCCCAATAAATAATATGCTTCTTATTATTGAAAAGGCTCGCGGATGAATTGATAAAAAAAATGACTAAGTAATTTGCTAGACTATTTTTAAAACTTTTTAAAGCGATTGTACCTGAATACTTGCTATCACATACAATTCCATCGTATAGAATTCGTGTTTCAACCTCTACCACGGTTAAACCAAGTATTATAAATAACTTTCAGTGGCACGTACAGCATACCCACTCGGATTCGTAACATACACGTACATTGAAGGAAATTATGTATCTGCGGTACAGTGAATATCAAGAGCATTCTCCTAATCTCAAATAATAATGTAAAATTTAAGCAATCTTCAAATGAAACCTTAATCGTCTGCAATTTAAATTACGTAACAAGAATAATTTTAAACTGTTGAGAAAAAGGTTTGGCAAGAATGCAATAATAATTATTAACAACGAAGTTTTTCTCGAAGTTTTGTTATCTAATCAAAAATAAAAACTTTATTATCTGTACATTCATATATACATGAGAGCAGTGTAATGATTAATTTACGGAACTAAATTGCTTGTTAATGGAATTCCGACCAATGGAGATTGAAATGCAATTCTAATGGAATTGTTGAAATATTTTAATCTATCCTTTGATTAATCAGCGATACAAGTATATTTTACAGTTATTCGCATATAATATATGAATTTAGGAATAATAATTTGTATTAACGTTACACGAGTAATTATAATAAACCGAATGAAAAAAAAAAAAAAAAAAAAAACAATTGAATTATGGAAAATATCTACATATTTCTCTATTCTACAAAAGTAGTGATATAGTGATGTAATAAATACGTTGGATTACATGGCATTCTGAATCACTATTATTTTAAAAGTTGAGCTGTATGAATTGAAAGATCCATCATAGACTTTCATAAATTCTCATCATTTTTTCAGGGGCAATAAATCATTTGTAATAAAGAAGAAAGAAATACATTATTCATGAATCTTTGGGTTGCAAAATTATAAAATGACAATAGAAAACGTATAATTATTGGTTCAATTTCGAATGCCTTTTGATTTTTAGATTCATTTTGAATAAATACGATCCTAAAATTTGTATAAGCAACGAACGTTCTTTAAAACTACAAAAAGACGAATATATATTACAATTTGACGATCAGATATTAAAAAATCAGATATTAAAAAAATCAGATATTAAAAAAATGCTAATTATGATTAAAATTAATAATTTCGATTAAAAAAAAAAAACTAAATGAATTTCACGTACAGCCAGCCAGCTGTGACTCACATCAGACTCGGGCTTTGAGACCTTCATGTCAGTGAGAAACGACCGACCAACGGCTCTTTTTTTCTTTCCTCTTTAACTGAATTATTCCATTCTTTTATTGTGGCTCATTTTCTTTTTTAGAAAACATAGGGTGGAGTTGGAGGAGGGGTGAAGGGGTTAAAATAAAAAAGAGGGACAAAGAGAAACGAGTCGTTTTATGCATTACGAGCGCACTTAAACGTTTCAGTGTACGTATTCGAGTATATCGGACACGTAATTACGGCATGAGTTTTAACTGTGTGTGAGGAGGCACACGTTCGCGAGTATAGTGTAAACGAGATTGCGAGTGCAGCCATGCAACACCTGTAATGCTGTGTAAGACATGCTGGGAGTCTATAGAATCACTTATGTGAATTACATTATTATTGTCAAATTATTATTTAGTAAAACGCGCAAAACATGGTTATATATATGGTTATGGTTATGGTTAAAAAAAATGGTTATGGTTCCAATTAGGAACGAAGTTATTTCATCTAAAACAATATTTCATTAGACAAGGAATGATTTTATTTTTTCTAGTTCATTTGATATTATAAATCGTGAAATTAAGTTACCTTTCAGGGTAGAGAAATCCGAGAGAATAAGGCAGAAACGAGAAAATATTATCATTATTATGCCAACGACCTCTCCACTAAATATATGTATTTGTAAAGTGAATATGAATACATACTATAGTGGTCAGGTACATTCTTGCATTATATCTATATACGTTTGTGGCTTTGATGCAGACAATGCGAGAGCTTTAAATTTTTCTTAACACCTTTTTTTCCACATGCAAATTTAATTTCATTCTGCGAATCTTAATCCCGTCGTAAAATAGTTTTATAATATTTAAGAATATTTTCAACTCGAAATCCGAGTCGAAATCCCTGAAAATATATTACGAGAACCGTGAAATATTATTTATCAAATCTTAATTAAAAATAATAATAATATCCCGATATAAATGTCCTTTAAAACACGCTATCATTATCTATTAAGAAAAATGTTGCTTATCATTTATAACATAATTTTTATCTACTTACAGAGCGGAAGTGGAAAGTAAGACAAAAGTATTATGGAACTAAAAAGGCATCTTACCTGAAACAAAAAGAAATAAAAAATTATTAAAGGATCGGCTGTATAACTACTTTAATGATATAATTAAAAATGTTTAATAATTCGCTATAATAAAATAACTTATGTATGGATTATATTTTGGAATTATTTTTTCAAACGAATTCTAAAAATCCTGGCCAGAGGAATTTTTTAATTACATTATAAACCCGATAGTAAAATTCACATGTGATTGATTGGAAGAAGAACGAAAACAATTGAATTATGCAATCAGGAAATGAACTTATATTACCAAAGACGCATTAAAAGCTCTTTAATTACGTAAAACTGCAATGTCTATTTCACTTTATAAAGACTAGTGTTTAAGTCATCCAAGCAATTGAAATTGAATTGGAAAAATTAATCGTTTAAATGTAGTCTTTAACAATTTAAAATAATAAATGCAATTCTTTCTTAAATTTATTCTTCTTATTGTTAGAACACTTTTCAAGAAGATAAATCGAAGTAGAATGAATTGCATTATACAAACAATACAAAATATTCAAATGTATTTGCATAAATAACTTTAAAAGTATTTCATTGTATTAATTTTACGGATTTTACCCAAGCAAATAGATTATTCATTTTCTTTCCTTATTTATTTATTTCTCAAAAAAACCTGTTCTTGACTCAATACTGAGTTGACGGTGACATACAAATTTCTTCCAACTTTATATATAAGAGTATTTTTAAGTATTTTTTACAATTTTAACACTTTTCAATTTTTAAATTGAGAATTGAATATTTGACAATTAAAACCCACTGCACAAACGTGAAATAATAATGTTATTAAAATTCAGGTATATTTATTAAATTATTATTAGGGTAGGAAATAAATTCTTTGGGAATCCGAACGGCGGGGGTCGAGGTTTTTACTATTATATTGTAAAACTCTCTGAAAGACAACTGAAAATTTATCAATCTTCGAAGCGTGCCTAAATGCGGGAATAAACGGACAAAAGTTTCCCAGCTCGCTCAATAACCAAGGACGATTCATAGGCGCCTGCATTCGTGGCCACCATTGCAGCTGCAGAAAATCGACACTTGAATTTTGTAGCATATAAACGTAGTAGAATATTATTTCTATATAGAGGTAAACGATATGCGAGATAAAATTCACAAATACTGAGAACTCCGCATATATAGAGCACACAAAATAAATTATTTTAAATTCCAGCTTCCGTCCGCATTCTTAATATAAAATTACATAGCTCTCATTTTTCAAGTTTCAATTAATAAATATTCAGTAAAAATATTTTTTATTAATATAAACCAATTTACACAGACAATTTCTTTGATCATATATTTCATGATTCTGTGAAACCTTTTTCTGGGATATTGCATCATGTAATCATAATAAAAAATAGAATTTTCTCATAAAATAAAATCAATCTGAAATGGTTTTTCACAGAGCAGATTTTTCAGCAGTAATATTTTCCTCGGGAAACATTTTTCTCATGTTTTCCATAGTGAGCTTCGAAATCGGAATTTACGATAAAGCAGAAAGGGTAGGGAGGAAAACTCTCTCGTCGGGATGCTTGCCAAGGGCAATTTTGTAAATTATAAATCGTAAAAGTGCAGGAGGGAGGGGGGGCGCCAGCCACCAAAAATATACAGTTGACCACGCCACTGACAATGAGTTTAAAGCGTCAGGCATCGCCCGTATAACCATTGGCGTACCGAGTTAATTGGCCGTCACTGGAAATAATAATTCGTTAAATTCGCACCATATTATAGTTTCCACTCCTGTCACTTATAATTTTACATTTTAAAAAATCCCTTACCTGTTAAACAGGTCTCTTATTTTAATGAGACTAATCGATGAATACTCTATATTTAACACAATAATTTATACCTCACAGTTCCGTTTTGTGATCTATTTAAATCATTTTAAATAAATAAATCTATTTAAAAAAAAATATATGTATTACATTAAAGGTTGGAATTCCTTTAAAAATAATCTTAAAATCTTCATTTAGGGAACCTTTTCTTCTTCTTTTCTTCGGGAAAACATTGCTAACGAACAGCTGACGCGTAACATCCGTCATTTACAGCAATTACGAGTTGCACGCCATATATTTAAAATGGCGACACAGCAGTCATTAGATATGATTAATTTTTAATTAGAATTAGAGGACATTGTGTGAGAATTGAAGTATGTGAATAATTTCTAGATTTCTAAAAACTCCTCAAGGCGATTTCATTCATAACTAATGAATATAAAATCTAGAGGGCAGAATAAACATTTCGATATAATTTAAGATAGTTTATAGAATATTAAATAAATAAAATTAACGATAAATCATTTTTCGAAAGATTGCAATTTATAATAAAGCAAGTCATAATGAAGAGGCAGATTTTACTACTTTGTGGACAGAAACTTATTACACGAGTGAAAGAAGTTTTACGATAGAAAGTTCACCTTCCTCTTTTTTAATCACAAAACTAGTCTTGGTAAGGAAATTTCCTAGGAAATTTCAGACACACCCGCACTTTAATCCTGTCTTTGCAACGCAGTCGTTCGATACTTCGAATGGTTGCTGTTTGCAGAACTTTACCGGAAGTTAATGTATCCGAGGGTGTCCAAAAGCGTGACTAACCAAAGAAACATAAACATTAAACACAGATCATAAGCGAGCCTAAGTGATTTTTTTACAGGATTTCAAACAGAATTAAAGAAGTAATTTAAAGTTAAATTAACATACATTTTTGAACTATATTAAAGAACTTTTTAAAGAAATTAAAAATATTAAAAGAAATACGAGACATTACATTTCCGGATAGTTCAGCGAACGGTTTCATTTTAATGAGATATTTTTTAACTGTAATTCAAACTAAACTAAAATAATATACACTACCGGTCAGAATTATAAAATAAATTTATAAAATTTTATAATTATAAATTGTGAGTTAAAATTGTGAAATTTTAAACATGTTCATTATTTCGAAAGTTATTGATATTTTTATAAAACATTAAAATTTGACGTTTTCTGCAATATTTTCTTAAAAAGTTGACAAAGTGATTTCGTTCTGACGTCTTGAGCTCATTTTAAGAAGAATTTTTATAACTTTTAACTTGCTTGAAAGAAAAAATTTAATCTTTGATTAATCGAAAAACAGATGTATTCAAACTTTTGGCCTGTACTGTATACATATATATAATAGTAATTACAGCTGAAATGGGGAAAGTTGATACATATAATGGTGATTGTAAGTTTATGCCAAGACCAAATGCGAAGGGCTGATGACAAGGGCCATACATAGTTGTTTTCCAAAGACATAGGTATACTCCGAACTGGAGTCTTGGGAAAACTAATTAACGAGGATTATGTTCACGTGGGTGAAATTCGAGTCATATACCACATCTAGGAAGCTCCAATGATTAGTAATTCCCACATGGAATGTTATGCCTAATCAATTTACAATTCAATATAATGAAAATGATTGAATTCAAGCAGTCTTTAAAACAATTCAACTTTTCTACATACAATTTGCGAAAAAAAAAAGTAATTTTCAATCTAAATGACAACTATATTTGCCATTTTTCTCTCCCTCAACTTTCTCTGCTTTAAATCATTTTTTAGTAATTTTTAAACTTTAATTTTTTAAACTTGTACATTTTCAAACTATTTAATCTCTAAATTAATCTAGTTTTTCTTTAATTATTCTCTCGTTGTGGGTCGGGGTTGAGTATTCACAATGAATAGTTTCTTCTCTAGAAGAAAGGAGACTTATAAAAAGAAAAAGAGAGGGAGAGAGAGAGAGGAAAAGAGAGGACGAATTAAGAGAATGGAAGAGTTAAAAGAGGAAGAGAGGAGATGCCGAAAAGAGGGAAAATATAAAGGAGAGAGAGATTTCGACGAGCTAAAAGATCAGATGTAAGTTAGAAAAGAGAAGTATATAAAAGCGTGGGAGAGAGAGAGAAAGAAATTTGTTGGAAGAGGGAAAGAGTGAGAGGGTGGGCGGCTCGACAGAAGGGATGGTGAGTTACCATGGCAACGACGTAGCCACCAAGATAGAATGCATATACATATGGACACGTACACTATATCACACGCAAATTCAAACATGCTAATCGCTTCTACTCCTGTTCCTGGCCTCGCACATATAATAACAAAGTAAGCCTGTTCACACACAGTTCAATGACAGAATCATTCTTTATTTAATGATCTTGAACTTTCCCAACTTATGCGTATGGTAAAACGTTACTATCATTCAATAAAAATCTGAATTTAAAATTTATTAAGCACCTTTCAAATCTATCTGCATTAGGATTAATTGATTAAATAAATTATCATAATTTTTAACATTTTTAACTTCTATATTATTACTGAAAAGACCAATGAGTGGCATAAAAAAATACATATATATATATTTTTGTTTCAAGTTTAAATAATATAACGATTTCAAATTTGACATTAGTGAACGTGACAGAACTAAAAACTCGACTAAAAATAAAATCTCTACAGGATAAGAGAAGCGAGTTTATTATCATTTTACTACTGCTTTACTATCTTTGCTTTCGACTTCTTTATGGGATCCCAGTCTTCTTTCAGCATTTTAGTTAATATGCCACAGAATGCGACATATAAATCTCTCGCAAACGAAAACCGTCATTAGCATTTATATTAAATTAGCTTTCTTCATTTCACTTTCACAATTTTATTCACATCTGGTTTCAGATTATTAGAATTATTTTTTAAATCTAGATATTTAACATGAATAAAAATTAAGTTGAATTAAAATAAAATAAGGTTGAATTAAGATGAAATTACGTTAAGATGAATTAAATAAGTTTCGCATGATGTTGTTATAATAAAATCTGTATAGAAAACTTTTTATTCAGGTCACATTGTGCAAATGTAATTATTCTGGAATAATTTTTTAGCCCGAATGGTTGGCGATGTGTTTCGAACAAAAACATTACGTATAACTCGTCGAGAAGTGAAAGAAAAACGAAGGCAAAAGAACGATCGGCCCCTCGTACGTAAAAATACAGAGCTTCGCGAGTCAATGAGGTACACTTCTCGAGCTCGGAGCAGCCCAATGGCGTAGCCATTGATCCACTTTGCTACTAAACGAATTGCTTTCTGAAATGGTGCTTTGCCCCCTTATAGCTTGCCAAGTTTTTACCTCCTTTCAAAAAACAAATATTAAATTTCAGAATTCTTCAAATTGGGCTAAATACACTCGAAAGACGTTTTTGTCAATACTTGTCCTAGAATTTTTAGATTAATTTCTAAAGACAACTGATCGCGATGTAGTCGGCCACGATTTAGACAAATCGAGGGAAAATAATAAGAAATAACAATAGAAATACTAATTGATGCAATTTACAAATTATTACAAATTAAAAATCTATTGATGTGATTTACAAATTAAATATAAAATTCTCTAAACTCTATAAAATCGAAATGTTCAATAGAAATATGCATTGACTATGACATATCGAGAGTGAGTTTGTGATAGCCATTTTCATTCAACTGCACTGGATACCTACTCAAGATTTACGAGCATGATAAAACATTAGGAGTAGGAATATAAAGTGAAAGCGTGGATATCACAGAAGAGTTCCATCGATTTGCTAGAGCAATTCCAACGGATCTCAAAAAGTTAATCTATTTTTACTTTTATTTATATTTGGATATAATTACTTTTTCCCCATTTTTAAATATAATTGAATTTTATCAGGAAAATTGTTTTAAAAATATTAGTTTAACCGAGATATATGATTTATTATATTTATGATCAGCGTAGGAGTTTCGGCATTTGTTTTTGCAACTCCCACGCGTCTCGCCGCCAGTCATTACACCAGAGTGAAAGAATATCAATTTAAATTTAAAAAATAAGGACTCGACAGATTGAAAATAGATCCTATACTTTTGACTGAAAAACATTTAACATTGTTTGGGTGTTTCATAGATCAAACGCGAATCTTGCGTTTCAAAATTGCATTTTTCAACGCAAAAGTTCGCGAAAAACAGGCACGTTCGTATATTTTCAGAAGCGTGAAGATTGACGATTTCATTTTAGAGTTTCTCTGAAGAGTTTCTTCTTCTACTTCGCTACAACCATTTTATGGTTATATACATATTTCTATATCTATATATCTCTATAGACTGCTTATAACTTTTACAAATGCATTTAAATTTATAAAGAGACCTGCAAACTAACTACTTTGTATATTCATCTTTCGAATGTCGAAATTCCGCGAACGTTTTTCTCCCAG
Source organism: Synergus itoensis (assembly GCA_904066005.1). Taxonomy (NCBI): domain Eukaryota; kingdom Metazoa; phylum Arthropoda; class Insecta; order Hymenoptera; family Cynipidae; genus Synergus; species Synergus itoensis. Next base: position 1,166,318 of record CAJFCP010000089.1, read on the forward strand.
TTTTCAATTTTGTAGTCAATTAAAAGCGAGATTAAAAGTTATTTGTAATCTATTTACAATTTGAATCCTGACTCTTCAATAAAGTTTTACGAGATATATTGCAGCATTCGGAAAAAAGCGTCATCAATTATTCAGTAATTGGCGGCAAGGAACGTGACTTCCTTTCGATTTTTGCTCGTAAGCGTAATACATATACTCGTCTTTATAATATATATATATATATAAATGAATAAGCTATAAGAAGAAATGGAATTCATGATTCGAAAGTACAACTCCACTAATACGATACTTTTCCATTTTCTATTTAACATGAATTGGGAATTGCAGTTTCGTGACGTCACGTAAAACGCACGCGCAGATAATATCGAGTTCGTGAAACTTGGACATCTATATAGAAAGTGAGAACTGTTTCCTCTTCGGTATGCTAGTGCAAATGGCTGAAGGCCTCTGATCAATCGATGGAGATAGTAATCGCTTTGATTGCGCGATACGATTAGAAGCGACATACGATAATACCCCATGAATTTATCAACGATCCTGTTTTAAGCTCGTTAATTAGGGCTGTGATGTTATTTATCTAATTTCGTCCATTAACGAACTATCAGCGACAAAGCGCGTGTCTAGTTTATACCAACACAAACACCACTAAACTAGTTCACTAGTTGTAAAACAGTTTATTTTTGAGATTAGACGAGGATAGGAAACTCTAAGGTCTTTTTTTCCTTTTAATGATTTGAAAGCAAGGACCACAATTCAAAAGGCCTAAATTCCACATAAATATGTGTCTAGGACCTTAACATCTGCTGCAGGTACCTACTCACACATCTGTGTTAACTTTTACATTTAAGACACGCACGATCTATCCTTCCTTATATGAATACCTCGTGTCACCTAAAATATCTGAAGATTAATATCGTTCGGCCCAAATGCTTTGTCATCAGTACCAATTTCATATAATAATTTTTCAATAAATTATCTCCTCTCTACGTAGATTCAAAAATCAAATATTTTGTGGACAAACGAATAAACTCTGAGATAGCCATCAATAAAAGTTGTGGTCATCCCGAAAGAAAAAGTTATCAGACGGAGAGGGTGATATAGAATGGGAAAAATAGAGAAGTAAAGAATGGGTGGGAAAGTATTTGAAGGGAAAAGAATTAAATGTCCATGTCATACCCCCTCTCGTCTACTTTATGCTCTGGGTTAAACTTTGCTAATAATTCGCCAGATTGGCGCCACCAGTAGGCATGCGCAACAAAAACCAATAACACTCTCCAGTTACCCATATAGCTCTCTTCCTCTTTCCCTCTTGGAAATCCTCTCATTTTCTCTCTCCAACTTTCAGAGGTGCTTCGTTCCTCCCCTTGGCTCACAAACCCCTCTCCACAAAAACTTTCCTCCCTTCCAAGTAAAATTTTACCCTTTTCCCCTCAGATACAGACCATCCTACCGAAACCACCCGCGAACCCACGCAACCCTGCACACAATTGCACACTAACCAACCATTCGAATACCATCACATGGACAAAGTATGTATCCTGGTGGAAGCAGGCGCATACCGAACTCCTTCCGAGTGCACTCCCATAAATCGTAGATTACTCCCGATTCACGAGTACAGAGTACAGTAAACTCGAGTTCCGGTCAGCTTTAATTAATTGAATTATAATTGAGGATATAAGGCCCGGTTCCTGTTGAACATTATTATATTAATGAGCATTCGTGCAGCTCAATTAGACGATTTTATATCCTACCTTTAAAAATTGATGTTACCAATATATCGAATACATTGTTGTCGAAAACCTGATAGGTTTAGAAATTGCGCGAATTGTGTGATTAGGACGAATTTGAAAACTATCTTCAGATTATTTTCGTTTTCAAAACAATTGCTATCAAAAAAGTTTCATTAGATTTAGATATTTTAAGAGATTTAACGAGATTTTATTTTATTTATGTTTAATAAGATTTTTATGTAATCCCTTAAAATTACTTTATAATTATAATTATAAAGTAATTTTAAGGTATTTGACTATATTTTATGGAATTTTAAGTAACTTAAGAAACTTTAAAGAGATTTTTAGACATTTTACGAAATTTAATTGGATTTTAAGGTATTTCAAGAGAATTAATGAGATTTCATGGAATCTTGAATAATGTTAAGGAATTTAAAAGGATTTTTACGTTTTAGATTTTAGAAATATTAAATGATTTCACGGTATTTCGAGGAATTTTACGAAGTTTATGGGATTTGATCATATTTTTGGAAATTCTAAATAATTTTAAGCGACTGAGATATTTTATGAGATATTAAATATATAATTTTAAGGACATTTATTTCCAGAAATTTTAAAGGATTTTGATGAGATTATATTTTCAAGAATTTAACGAAATTTCATGGAATTTTGAGGAATTTCATAAGATTTCATAGGATTTTTAGTAATTTTAAGGGTTATAAGGATAAATTGTGGAATTTTAAGGAATTTTATGGAACATCAAAGAATATCAAGGAATATCAAGTGATTTTACGATATTTAAAGGAATTTCATCAAACTTTGAAGGATAATAAAGGAATTTTAATGAATTTTATGAAACTTATGGAGATTCCTGAAATCATTTAAAGAATTACAAGATTTTATATTTTTCTAGAATTAAAAATTCTCAATTATTTTTTCTACTAGCAAAAGGTGTGCAAAAACGAGAAATAAATCGCGTGCGGATCATAATTGCTAGTGATTTTAAAAAACAAAAGGGTGATGAGAAAAGAATTATCTACACAGAATTTAATTCAAGTTCCACGTACACCGATTCACAGTAAACTCCATATATTAAATCGTTGTAGATTACTTTGATTATCAAATTGAGATCAAAATGACCCACTTTGGCGGATCAAATCATTAATGTGTGTACTACTTCATTCGCATCATCATTCGGGTCGTTTCGACTCGAAACAAGGTTCGTAGTGTCTGTAAACAAGATCTCAAATGTCGGATCACTTTGATTCCAATTGTCTATAATAAAAGAGAAAAAAAACCTATTGAATTTTAGAGTACAATCAACTGGTCTCGATTTAAATTTTGCACAAACCCTATCCTAAGAAATCATAACTTTATTTGAATGAAAGCAATTATTTTTTTCAAACAATAATTCTCTGTTTCAACGATTAGAGGTGCAAATAAAATTCATGAATGCTAATGGCACTTCCGGCAGGAAGATATGTAGGAGACTAGAGACCTATTCGTTTAAGTTTCGTCTGATCTCAACGTCAAGGAAGTTGAGAGTAGATTATTTAAATGGAATGAAGTATTTAAGACTGAATGAAGTTTCAGCACAGCTTTAGTTCTCTAAAGTTATATGAAGAACCTCGATTGATTAATTAATTTTGCGTAAGAAAATTACACTTGCTCTAACGAGTAACGAAAATCGTGATCAAAGTCATTCTCCTGTTAAGTTCTATACATAATATATGAATACATAAACTAAAATCAGAATAATAGTGACAATAAAATTGAAAAGATACTATGACGCCTACGAGTTTCATGATATAACAAAAATTTAATGAGGAAGAGATCTCCGTAAAGACATTTCGTAATGCTATAATTATACTCCTAGGAGTATCTATATATATAGTTCCTGTAAATAGTTTGTAGGAATAATAATGCACAATATATTGAGCTATCGGCGAAGCTATCTGCAAATCGCGCAAGACTGTAATAAAGTATAAATGTATATAATTTTAGAGAAATTGAGAGCAAAATCTTGACACAGGGCCAGAAATTCAGCATTTCATTATACTATAAATATGATTGTATCATATTATTATTGTATAATATATTAAAAGTATTTATTTTCTATTTTATTAAAATAAGCTGCATGCATTTGGAAATATATAGAGTATCCTTCTTAAGGGTTACATCTCCAGGAGTGGAATGCTGCATCTTTCAAGAGGAAAGAAGATCGCCAATGTTTTCTTAGGGTACATTCACCCGCGTTCACCATCTTCGCGACGAACGCGCAGATTCCGCAGTTTTATTTTTGAACATCGAGTAATTCTGTTATACTGCATCTTAATGCAGCTTGCATATGAAATGCACACATTCAAAGAGCAAATAATCAAACAATTCCGTCAATAAAATTATATACATGTATATATAAAAGCAATATCAACAAAAACAACCAATTAAGTTTGTCTTTTTTCATCGCATTTGACTTATTGTTAGCTGCTATCAAATATTGTTTTTACAATATACGTTTTGTATAACCACGTTTTGCACTTATTCCTGTTTGAAATTTATAATAAGCAATTCAGAGAAATATGTGTTGACAAATGACGAGATACAAAGCTGAACATGATGACAGTTCATCGGCAGGTACTTGTGCGTGTGAATACACGTGCGAGTGTGTAAATTCGTAGTTGCACGAATGAGAGGCAAATTGAAATTGCGCCCTTGGGGTGAAACAGTTCCAGTGCGCTTTTTGTGCAATTATATCCAGGCGACGCGTTATCTTTCACGAGAAGGAAAGAGCGAACAATCGTTATGCTGTCGATAAAATCTCAATTCGGCAAATATATGCATCACTATTTATCAAGAGTATATATAACTATAGAGTCGAAAATTAATCCGAACTTCCCATGTAAAGCGAGATCGATACAAAGCATCGCTTTTTCTTTTGACAAATGAGCAAGAAAAATAATTTACTGTTCACTGTATTGTGTTGTATTTTTTGCTGTATTTCTCCTTGTATTTCTTAAAAGTAATATAAAAATGGGATTTACTTTAAAAACTGCAAATTAAATATAATCTTTTCTATATAGAAAAGTTAGTCGAGAGAGTGACGTTGAGTTTGTGAATCATGCATTCCTAATGGGATCATTCGCCTTTCCATATAAAGCGGTATTCATACACGGAAACCTATGCAAAGAGCAAACTTGGTACCTGAAAGATAAACCTCAGTAACTGCAGCTTCCGAGAAAATTTAATGGCGTTCCTATCTTGTGAAATATGAATCGTTAGAACGCTATTTTTATCCCGTCAGTTTAAAATTAATTAAACACGAACAGCACCGGTTTATTCGTCAGGTACGGGTACGTAGATGGGAATACGTGACGTCGTCAGAAATTCTGTGCAATTTCGTCGAGAATAATTACGTCGGAAACTCTGACACTAGAGTACAACTCTAACAAACCTGGTCCAAGTTTTTGTCGGCCCACGCACCGCTTGAGTGAATTAAATCGAACGTCGAGCAGGTTACGAGAAGCACTTATCGATTTTTCAAAAACTTGGTTTTACTAATATTTTGATTACTATGTATGTCGATACAAATAATGTAATTTTAATGTAATCAGGGTGTCTAGTGATCAGGGAATTGGAAAAAAATACCCATCAGAAACTTCTTTAAATTCTTTCAAATTCTACGATAACATTTAAAAATCCTTTCAATCTTTAAAATTCATTAAAAGTATTAGAAATCTCGTCAGAAATCATAAAATTCTTAAAAATTCCATAAAATCCTTTAAAAATCACAACAATCTGTTGAAATTCCTTAAAATTATTAGAAATCTCATAAAATTCCACAAAATCTTTTAAAAATCCTAAAAAATCCTTTTAAAATTCCGCTCTAAAAAGGTGATGTAACGAAATTTCTTTAAAATCTCGTATACATTGTTGTTCGAAACCTACAACTTTCTAAATTTGAATCAGCGAAATTCGGCTATTTCAGATTAAGAGAGTGATTAACTTTTGAATGACTTGAAGTTATAAGAAATAAAAAAAATAATGATGTGTTGGTTTGCTAATAGAATAAAAAGAAGACAAAGTAGAAAAAAAAACGTCCATTTTTCAATAAAATACAAAAAATTCTTGGTCCTAAATGAAATTCCCGGGTTTTTCCCGGTTTCCCGATCCGCTAGACACCCTTATAATGTTTTGTTTAAATGTACAAAGTACAGAATAGAATCCTGAAAATTCCCTGAGGTCTCACGTCTCGTATTTTCGAGATTCAAAAAAAAAAAGGAAGAAAAGTTTTCGTCCGCGATCGTTTTTCATCCTGAGAGGAATAGCGAAATGGAATTGGGGTTGGTTTCCTTCCCCCGAAAAGGGAAAAGCATACTATCACTAACTGTGAAAGCCTATAAATGTTAATTCATACTTTTTATTCACTACGGCATTTGGAAGTTGTTTTTTTATTTGTTGAATGTTATAAACCACAAATAAAAAACTACTATATATTTAATTTAACAAAAAATAAAATATTTGGCCAGCATCAATTTGTTTTCCTCTAACATCAGAATTATTTGTTGCGTGATCGTATTTTAATAAACGTGCATGCGTACGTGACATGTGAATTCTTGCTCATATCCACAACGAGCGATGACATTTGGTTGACTTTTATTCGCGCGATATTTTTTCCCACACATGAAACCACCCTTTATTCCAACATTCACTGCCTTCTGAACATATATATGTATATGTATAATATATATTACACACATATACACGTCCCTCAAGTAGACAAAACCACAACATATTTTTCGAAAAAGACCCAT
>CAJFCP010000089.1:1182858-1272191 GCA_904066005.1 Synergus itoensis
AAAAATATTTATTATTACTCTTACGGTACAAGCGCCAAGTCACGTGACTTATATATGGCCTTAATATGTAGCGAACCGACAGTTTGGTATATTTAATGTTAATGAAAGGGGAAAAAACAGAAAAAAAGAAAAATGTGATGGCACTGTGATATCAATGGCGGAGGGTTTTGCAGGGAATGCAGCTGTGCGGCGAAACGAGATTAACGCTATAAATACCGACCGCCAAACGAGAGAGGAAGAGAGACAGGGAGAGAAAAGAGAAGCTCTCGTACAAAACTCTTAGCCAAGACTGTACCTTTAAAACATTGGAAATAGTTATGGCAGGGGTTCTCATTCCCTGAGAACGTGCACGCCCTCGTATCGATTCCAATTATATAACTTTACTCCATTTACTACCTCTCACCTAACTAGTTTTATCTTAATAAATGTAATTAAATTAAAATATTAATTCTTTGTAATTACAATTTTTTATTAATACATAATTAAACCGCAGCATCGTAGAAGGGAATATAAAATTTCTTGGACCCGAGCGCAATGGCTTCTTACCCCTTTTGATATTGTTTTTGAACTTTCATTTTTGGAAATTTATTTCATGTAATTCCTCTGCTTGCTTAAAAAATATTTTTAAATCTATAATTTTTACATTGTCAGGATCAGTTTGCGCTCACATCAAGAAATTGTATATCTCCTTCTATGATGCGGTGATTCAATTTAGATATGTATTCATTTTAAGCTGTATGTTCAGATTTCAGCTGCACATGAAACCGGTATAATTAAAATTTTTTAAATAACTTTTAATATTCAAGTTTAATGACGTGAAATCAATATTTACATCGAAATTGTTTAGGTAATATGTATTTAAAAAAAACTTCATTTTAAAATGTAAAGTGAACCAGTCTAAGCGTTAAATTTTTATCATTTTATTTTTTCATTCTTATCATTTGATCAATATTAAAATTTTGCTGATATACTACATAAACTGCTATTAATAACACCGCTAATTAATAAACGACTTTGCGTTAATTTACTTTTTAAAGATAATAATTATTGCGAGTTAAAACGTAAACAAAATATTCATAAAATATGAAAATTGAACAAAAATAAAGCGTTAAAGTAAAAAGTTACATTTTTTTTTTAAATAAATGAATGTTCCTTTTAAAAAAATGTTTTTGTCCTCCATAGTGAGAGATGAAAAGAGAATTTCAATCGACCTTCCACAAAAGGACGTTGGAAAAAAATGGGTATCCAGGGGAATGGAAGATGGGATATGGGGCAATGGCCCCCTTCATTGTACACCCCTGCCGCCTATAATCTCATATACGAAACTGTCTATGTGAATCTGCTCTCTCCATCTTCCTCTCTTGTCTTCCCTTTACAATTTTCCCTCTCTTTTCATTCGCGTCTCCTTTCCTACTGACTATCTCTCTTTTCAATGTTATGTTACCAGCATCATCTATCTCACTTCAAACTTGTCTCTCTCTTTCTCTCTCGCCTCCTCCCACCCCTCACACCCAGGAGTCCTTCGATCTCATAGAACTCTCTCGCTCATGCTCACACATTTACGGGAAAGTTTCTCTCTCTCACTCCTTCACCAACTCCCCCTCGCCCTTCTTAACGCTGGACATTTTAAGCCCACTTCACAATAAGTTAATTCGTTCTGAGGAAATCAGCTGGCGCTGATGATTTTCGAACAGATTAGGGAATTAGCAAATTTCAGTAAATAACCCTATTGCTCATCAAATAAACTGCATTGTACTATTTTATTTACAACATGAATCTGATTATTTTATTACTTTGCTATATTTTTTGCCCAAATATTCATAAAACGCTTTTAATGGCCTTTTTTAAAGACTTGTGATATTTTACCAATTTAGTTTCGCCTTTACGTTTGCTATAATAAATATTTTTCACTGAAGTTAGGCTATTTAGTTAATTTTAGCAAAAACTATTTATTATTGCGAGCGTAAAGTAGGTGAAACTAAATTTGCTCTTTTGCTAATTACCACATTACTTTAATAGAAATTTAAGCAGTTCAATTAAAAAAAAGCACTCTCTCAATCTGAATTAGTAAGAAATTACTAATGATTAGTGCCGATTCGTTTACTAATTCACTCTAGTAAGCATTTTTACTATCAATTAGTTGAAAACTACTAATTTGCAGTAAAAAAACTACTAATTCATTCAGTAAGGCTCACGAATTGATTTAATTACCCTTACTAAATGAATAAGTTGTTTTTTACTATGAATTAGTAGTTTTTAACTAATTGATAGTAAAAATACTTACTAAAGTGAATCAGTAAACGAATCGGCACTATTTCATTAGTAACTTCTTACTAATTCAGATTGAGAGAGCAGTTTAATATAAACATTCAATTATAAAAAATATTTAAATTGTTTTTAACTTAAATATAGTTTATTTTTCTTTAATTTATTATTCAGAGATTTAATATTATTATCAATTCTTGGGAGATTTTTTCCCAACTTGGAAACTTTATTTTAAAATGAATACTTTGAAAGAGCCTAACTGAAATCTTTAAAACTTAAATGATTTGCTTTGTGAGGTGTTGTGCCGAAGAGTCAAGTGTATCTCTCTCGAATGTGAACGTGTGTGAATATACCTGACTAAATTCCATGTATCGAAATTGTGTGTTACCTTATACATGTATATGTATACATCGTATGTTTGTGAGCCAGCTTGCCCTCACAACTACCAGCTTTAAATGTGGAATCACCATCATAAACAAGCCACTCACACACATGATGCACACCCATCCTATCCATGCACGTGCAGCGAATTTAAAGGTCCGCTCATATAAAGGTTTTAGCCTTTTAATCATCGGAAATTTGATATTTTACGCAGATTCCTTTCCGCCGTTTACGCTGACTCGATTTTGTTAATTAAATATTTCAAGGAAAAGGACCCTAAAATGTTATAAAATGTAAACTTTGAGAATCTTGATAAAAAATGGTAATAAGCATATATTAGGAAAAATGGAACTAGTACAACTTTAGTTAGTAGAAATAATCGGGAATAAAAAAAATTGAGTTTGTACAGTATAATTGAAGAGACTGAATGCAATTAAATCTCTGCCACTATATGTAATTTGATCATTCATTTTTATCTTTTTTTTTTCAATACTGTCGCTGAATCGCATTTTTTCACTTTCTCCCATTCTCTGCACGTTCGTCTCTTAGCAATAGAAAATACGTGGAATTTCTACAGAACGTGGTGGAATCGAAAGTATAAAGTATAAACTACAAAATATAAAATCGGATTAAAAATTATGACGTCGATTGAGGAGGAGAGCTTGAAAGTGCGTTTAACCAAAGCTTCTTTCGTTTGTGATAAGGTTCGCGATAGAAAATCAGAAAAGCAATATAATATTTTGCGCTGCTAATATAACAATAAAAAAAATAGGTATTTCAACATTGTTATCGAGGATTTCTATCTTGACTCTGAATCATTTTTCTCTTAGCAAATAAACTTTAAATTTATTTACTTGAAAGCTTTGCACTTGATTGCGTATTTTGAAGTAACATACTGGTTATAAAAAAAAAAAAAAATTGAAAAAAACTGAAAGCGCCTCTGCAACTGAATGCACCAATATTTCTGAGGAAAAATACGGGTTGCTTTCACGTGTGCAATCTTATTTCTGCTTGATAAATTTTATATTTTAAATTCAAATCTTTCAAAACTTGGCTAAAGAGCGGTTAATTTAATTTTTTAAATTATTAAATTACCAATACTAATAATTAATTATGCTATTAATTGAAGCAATATATATCTTCTAAAAAAAGATATGACTATATAATTTGAACGATTTTAAATGACACGATTTGAAATATCAGATTTTAACTGAAATATTTCTTGGTATTTTTTAAGTCTTCTTTCCAACCCTCTTATTTCATCATCAGAATATCTTTCTTCTGTTTTAACATCCCTATTTCTTTGCAAAAAAGCTGACATCGTTCCTGCCGGATTATTGAGTATGAGGTCATTATCGTTATTATTTCCGACGAAGGTTTTCGTTACAAGACATCTAGAGTTTATTGTCAATAAAAACTCGGTGACCTGACGAATGCGCGGGCATTTCAAGTCGTCTCCGAAACACGAAAACGATACATCTTTGCAGATAAAGACTGCTTCTTGTTTTGCCAGTCTTGCATTTCAGAGAAACTAAACGATAAAAATTATATTCTTTAGATATTTCAACTGTTTTTTTTTTTAGATATTTCAACTATTTTTTTTTTAGATATTTAAACTGAGCAGTTAGAAAGTTCCTCAGCAGGGAGCGCGAATTTTCCTTTTCAATAGTTCCAAATTTCAGCAACAAAGGGGTATTTTATCAAAAAGCGCGACTAGAACAATAAATTAATTAATATTTACTCTCTAAGCACGATTACGGCACGTTTCTAGGATAATTAACTTCGTTAATTAAATTATAACTTCCAGACTCTAAAATGCTAAGGACATACGCATATTCTGTGGAAAATCCAATCTCTTGAAATATATGATTAACGGGAAACTTTGACGTAAACGAAAATAGATTCTAGAAAAGCTTTTGCACACTCCAGGTTATTAAACTTGACGGACTTTGACAAGGGCTTTATCGTTCGAGAGAGTAAACCGATATTTTCGACGGCTTAGTGAATACAAGGTTTGGCTGATGCGTGTGCATGTGTATTGTGTATGTGCAATTGCATCTACATATAACTAATTCCTTCACGATTATTCGCTTGGATAATACACACTGCTTTTCACATCCAATTTCAAGGTACAGTTTCCTTAATTATATATTCATACGAATTTTAATATGGAAATTGATTTAAACCCTCTTAATTATTGTGAATTATATACGAAATTGATTTTTTTCTAATTATCTCGCATTATTAACTATTTGGAGTGTTCTAGTGTTCGTCGATACCATTTTCGAGCAGTGAACCTGTTTTTAAAACCTGTTACAACACATATAAATGTGACTGTAGGTTTGCTATAAAGAAATTACTGCCTCCTACTTCTGCATAAGTGTCACTTGTGGGAAAGTATGCAAAGAAAAGCTATCAGTAACTAGATAACTCTTAACTTTTGTAGTTATTTTAAATAGTTATCAGTAACTAGAAAACGAAGTTTAAAATAATTGGCAAGCTTAAAAAAAATTATACGAAACATAAAAAACTTAACGAAGATAAAGATTTTAATAAATGGCTCTTTCACTTCTCCGGGAAAATTTTATTTCGGTTCTACTGCGAGTATATATTATAATAAAAGTTCCAACTCCTGGAAATTAAATCTTGCACACGAATAACAATTTACCTTGTACTAATATTTTTCTTCTCCAAGTTTCAAGTCTAGCAACTCGACGTAACTCTGCTCTAAACTTTCTTTCTTCTCCTCATTACCAAAGTACGTTTACGGTTAAATAAATTTTATTTTGTTTAATTACACCTTCATCATTTTAATTGATATTCTTGATATATTTTAAGCCTCTTAATTTCATAATAAATATGTATTCATAAAAACGAGGCACTCTGACCTTTAAATATTGAATTTCACCATAGATATAGATTGTAGAATATAGATGTATATTGTGAATGTAATTAAAAGTATACTGTTTTTTGCTAATTCTTCATTAATTCTGATTTGAAGACTATATTTATGCATCTATAAAATATTGTTTTCATTTATTAACTATACTTTTTTATCTATCATTTTTATATAATATACATATACCCTGTTCTTTATAACTGATATTATGTTACGCCTATTTGCTCCCAGACTCTGGATTATGAATTGACCTCCAAGCTAAGTGATTACTTGAGAAGATAATAAAATACGCGTTTGCAAATTTATTCACTTTGACTATAATGTCGTAAGAAAAAAAAAAGAAAATCAGTCATTTCACTACTTGCGTCAATTATGTTAATTTTCTCATTTCAAATATCTAATATTTTCATGTCTTCCTCACAGAGAAAACTGGAGGGTCAAATCGCTCATCTGGAGGGTCAACTATAGGACAGCCTTCTAAGATAGTCAACCTGAATATCAAATATGTTTAAATTGAATATCCAGATATTCAGCTTGAATATCTTAGAAGGCTGTCCTATAGTTGACCCTCCAGATGAGCGATTTGACCCTCCAGTTTTCTCTGTGCTGTATACGCATTTAGGCTTGATTTATATACATAATCTTACTATTCTTCATCCCATTCTTCGTCGGGATATTAATCTCTAAAATTTACAGCTAAACCCAATCTTGACGTAGAACCTGAGTCAAATGTTTCCACCTCAGTAATTTCCATGAAATGACTCATTTTCGGACGAGCAATTATTTCAGTACCTGAGCACTTGAAATAAAATGCATTTTACCCACAAAACTCAAAATATTTTCTCAGTTTTCAGGCACACACCTTTTTGTTGAAACAGTGATTTTTCAACGAGAAAGGACCTCGCCTTCCAGTCGTGAATAATTAAAGGACTCAGTGCTCCGAGTGAGCGAATGACAAAGCGACATTTTTATCAGTTTTCAGATAATGGAGACAAAAAAGGCAGCAGTGGTTATTATAAAGATAATTAAAACTTTTATAATTGATCTCTTAAATAATTTATATCTCTCCCGATCTACTTTCATTTTTTTCAGTAAGAAAAAAAAACAATTTACAGATTTAAATAAAAGATCAATAAAATTGTGACACAAGGAAGTGATGAAAAAGGTTGAAGTTTTGTAAAATATATATGGCATTAGCCAAGGAAAATTTATTGCTGATATTTCTTTCCCTCGGTTATTTTTCCCCTAATTCTTCCTCCCCTCTTCTGATCCCTAACTCCCTATAATATATATTTTTAAACCAAAAAAATGAGCAATTTTTCTAAGTTGCGAATTTTTTATCAGTAATGTTATCATCTATATTCATCTCACATCCTACTAATAATTTCATCTATTATTTATTTTATTAGCGGAAAATGTTTAAAAATCCTTACATAAAACATTTTTTTAGAAGTTTTAAGGGTGTTGGAGACAAGTTCTAATCTAAAACTTCATTTTACTCAACAAATATTAAATTTGGAATTTTTTCCGTCTGTAGAATTAATCAATTTTTAACTAAAATTATGCATACAGAGCGAGAAAATATCTAATTCAAATATTTTTTAAGTAAAATGAAAATATTCACTTTTGAAGTTAGATTTGGAATTCTTCGTTTTATACAAAAAATATTTATTTATAATTTTCGTTGAGTAAAATGGAGAATGGAATTTTGAGCTTAACACTTGGGTCCAACGCCCTTAAATATAAAAAAAAAGCAAAGTCGATTTTTTGTTTATTTTTCAGTATAAGGGACTTTAGACACGACACTATTAACTGGCCACAAAGCTGAAAAATTTCTATTCCCCTCGTATGAAACCCATCGATTATTTTGGCCGTATAGAGTGTCTTGTGGTCGAGACCATATACTCGATTGAATACTATGATTCTATGTGTACGTGAGTGCATTTATATGATGTCCTATTATTATATTCAACGAGGGAATGGCTAATATTATATAGACTATTTTCTCTCCTCATTATTTGCAAATGGTGTTATGCAAACGTTTACCCTTAATTATCTATTATTGTAATATCCAAATGTAGCTTTTAAAACCACTCTGTTAATTAAAATAATTTACTGTAAAATGCAAAACAATTTTTCTTATCGGACTTTAAACTCGGATTTTGTGATATCTGGAAAATTCCTAATGAAAACAATTTTATGAATCTTTAACCTTTATTCTCTGTAAATAAGCTAAGATTCTTGGACAGAAATATGGATCTTTACAAACTCCCTCTGACGAAGTTAGAGCAGAATGACATCAGAAGTGATGCCAAGTCGTTTTTCACAACAGTTTAGTTTAAGGGCGAGGGGTGTTGGATCAAAATTCTAACTTTACAATTAAATTCCCCATTTTATTCAAAAAGTGCTAATACTTATTCACGCCTAATTAAAAATTTATTCTTGCGAAATTTAAAACCGAACCTCTTCAAAATAACATTGTTTTTGAAAATTATGATTTAATTTGAAGTTCATCGACTAATAATTCAAACTTGTGAGTAATAATAGATTTTTATCGCATATTCTGATAAATTTACAATCTCCGACTTTTCGGGTGCGTCACGTTTAATTATTGCTCAACATAAAGATCTTCAACTCACACAATTAAGATATAAGAGCATGCATGAGTAATGCATTTTCATTACCCGTAGTCGACAAATTCCCTTCAAAGTTTAGAGTAGGCATTGAATAGGAAGTTATTAGAAAGGAAATGGAGAATAATATGAAGTTCTTAAGTCTGATTGACCTATACGCTTCGAATTCGTATAGATGATAGACCAAAGTCCATATTATATTGAAACCTTGCCAACTAAGTTTATCGAAAAAATCGTTTTTGTTCTTGCCAAGAGTATTTCTCGCTCATAACAAGACGATTGAAAAAAATTTGATGGAAAAGAGAGGCACAAAAGAAGGCCTTCGGAGAATCTCAATTATTTTTAACATGAAAGAAAAGCGTCGGTTTTTATAGTTGGATAAATTTGGACATCAGCCATGAAAAAGAGTTAACTAAAAATCAGAAGAAGTAAAGTGTTCAAGAAAAGTAAATTCAAGTTGAGAAAGGAGTCTGGCTGGAAATGCAAATCGAAAAACATGAGAGAATAGATACCTCGGTATACATATATATATACCTATAGTATATATATATATGCTCGCATATAGGTATATGTAAAGAGGAAAAAGGGGATGTGCACTGATCGAATATCCCAAGAGCGCCGTCCACTGTCAATGCAAACAATGAAAATTTATTGTTACAGATTACAATACTCTATCACATAAAACTGTATAGTTAAATTGTATTGTTTTTATCGTGGCACGAATATACAATATTTAGTTAAACCTTAATTCTCGGTAAATTATACTTCATAACAGTATCATTTTTTTCAGCTTCAGGGATTCGAGCCACATGTCAAGATGAACATGTAAAATAAAATAGTTTGACAAAAATAGTTCAATCTCAATAACAATTATTTGTAATGTTTCGAATTGACATTTCAAATGTTTCTTCATTCTTGAAATTGAAAGTAATTAAAGGAATCAATAATATATGTCGCAGACAGTTAATCAATTTAATAAAAACTCCCCCTCAATACCAACTGCTAGCTCTGCCAGTATTAATTTTACACCAAGAACAGGAAGTTTACGTACATTATATGGCATCGTAATCGCGTTTCGCTTCTGATTAGAATATATATAAGCCACGACAATACATGTGTAGATAAAGTAGAGAAAATCATTATGTGAATTTCAACTTATATTTGTTTTAGAAATTCAAATTATACATCAACAATCTGAAGAAAAAAAAAGTTAAAACTGGCTAGTGCTTATTTTAATTTTTTGCATTTAAATTCAAACCTAATTCAAGTTTATTCATCTTTCAATTTGCATAAGTGACTATTTTTGTTATTTTCAATTATCGATTAAAAGAGTTGCGACTTTTTCTAGCACAAAAATTTTGTTTTTACCACCGCAGTTGTAATTTATCCATCGGACGTATACGTGCGCTCGGTTCTCATATATTTGGATTTCATTGCCTCTTTTTTCGTTCTATAACTAAATTTTCGTTTAGCTTCGCTCAGCAATCTCGAATAATAATAGAATGCATTTTCCATTTGTTCAATTATTCCCAACTGTAATTACATCGAATCTCTCAATCGAGTTTTACCCGACACCACCCTTTACTGCCCCCCTGTCGTTCGTGACTTTTCACCCTTGCGAAGCCAGCGCCAACCCCAAACGTTTTCATGCAGAAATTGCTTGTGCTCATATTCTAGTAATTTGTATTCCGGCAAGTGAAAATCAGGGTAATTTATAAATTTATAATATTTTAATACAATGCCCTAATTTTTTAAAAATATTTTACTCGATATTTTAACTCAGATTCGACATTATTTCATATTGAAAATACGTAGGTAATATTGTATCAACTAGTTATCTAGATTTCTGTCATTTTATGCAAAAGTAAAGTGTGCTGCAGATAAATCACTGCAAAATGATGCAATCGCTTTCGCTTTTCACAGTGTGTTGAATCTCATCTATCTCTCTGCCTATTTCCACCGCTTATTCTTCCACGCCTTTCTTTCGTCAATTTCTCTCATTTTTCTAGTGCCATATTAAGATGTTTTGCATTTTTAAATCGAGGACTGCCATCGAATACGTAAAGAGTGATTTGAAGTCAGATTTAACCGGGTCACCCAGAAAGGGTACATAGAGTTCATATTATGCTTCGTGTTCGTATAGGTCAGTCATAATACGCTTCCTATTTTCCAAGAGTTCCGTTGCTTTTATTAAAGAAAAGAATTATTATATTGATTCTAATGGAAATAAATATTTTTAAGCGATTCGGAAATTGGGAGAAAAATACATATTTGCTTGAACGAATTTTGGTAAATATATAATATTTATATTTATATATCTCTACATATATAATACATATATGTAGAGAGAAGTATTGATCTTCATTATTGTCAGATTTTAAATTTAATTAGTTACTAAATATGTTTAAAAGGTAGTATCTTTATTGAATTACTACTTGACGTTTAAAACTTGAGAAACATTATTGCTATTAGTTCTTTTTTCATGAATAAAAGGCCCGGACCAATCCTTATACCTGGAGGTATAATAAGCTAAAGCCCCTAGTAGGAGTTGGAAAAGAGGTGCTACGATGGTTTTGCGGAGACTAAAGTGAGACACTAAATTTTGCACGAATTCCTCTTCTACCTTACAGCTTTGAGAATGAATCCTCAGTGACTCTCATCTTAGTCTTTAGGACTTACACAAATATTCAAAAGAGCCTTAATTAATTTGAAATTTTAATGTCATTGGATGAAATTGCACCAATTTATCCAAAAATTAGCTTCAAATCGCTACGTGTATTTTTAAATAACATTCAGAAAAAAACATTGTTATTAAGGCTTTAATAACAGGTTCAGGGTAGCCTGAATCCTTTTTAATTATAATCTAACAAAGAAAATTGATTTTAACATGTGAATAAAGTTGCGAACATTCAAATGAACTAAATATTTTTTTCAAATTATATTTTATCCAGAAATATTGTGCCAACTAAAAATAACAATCAGGATTACAAATTTATTTCATTTTTTATTATTTTCAATGTAAATGAATCAATATTCAAAAACTTTTTATAGTTACAAATACAATCAATACAAAAATTCGTTCATTTGAACGTTCAGAACTTTTCAATCATATTTTAACAGTGTTGATTATTTTGTTAATAATAATAAAATAATAATAATAATAATAATAATATTTGATTATAACAATTATTTTGATTTTTATCCTTAAATTTTTCGAAGATTTGGAAAAAAAATATCTACCGATTTACCTGTTCAGCTCAAAGTTAAGATTTAAGTAAGAAGAATGGGATGAAGAACCCTTAGAATTCTTAACGGAAATGCCCAACAACCGGATTGTAATATCCAAACAGCTATAGGAAGAAAATTGAAGAACAGTATTTACAGCCTTACAACAGAAGAGTCACTTTTCATTTCACTTCGGGTGACGAGGTATCGACTTTCGTTTTGTAGACCCTCTCTTTTTTCACGGTAGCAATGCGTTCTGCTTTAATAACGTACAACAATAGATCGTTTGTAAAAATAATGGACGCAATGCATTTACTATTAGGTTTGCAAATTTCATTGTGTTTACTATTTTTTAACTCCCCCGAGTGAATATTATACTTGATCAGAGATTTGCAAAAGAAAATTATTCATTATTACAATTCTATTTTTATTAAATAGAGATATTATATATATATTCTCATTAATTTGTATAAAATCAATGTGAATAGAGTTACTCCAATTAAATAAATTAGAAGGAGTTTCCGCCCTCAGCACATATATTTTGATTGTACTACACGAATATCCGGTACGAAGCAAAATAGGTACATACTGCGCAAGTCCATATCGTAATTTTCTCGATAATTTAAACAGAAGCCCTAGCAAAATAATCAGTCAACGTCAAATAATAAGAAAGTCAAATTGACAACACTTAAACAATTACTTAAAATCTATTTGGAAGAATCTTTGATCAATCAAGTTAAATTTTATTATCAATTCTTATTAAGGAGAATACGAAAATAATCACAGTAAAGACACGGTAAATAATAATATCATTAATAATAATAATAATATCATTGTTTACCAAACAAATAAATCACGAAGTGGAAATAAATCTGCACCACTAATCAAGAGAAATTACCGATTCATGAAACGAGCAACTAAACCAAGTGAAGCAAAATGGCTTCTCGCATTATCCGAACAAGGAGTATTCATACTAAATCTGGTAAAACGAGTTCGTTCCAAACCTTAGTTCGTTTGATTATCAAAGTTTTTTTTTCTTGAATCGTCCCCTTTTCTTTGCCAAAGTAAATATAAACTATGAAGTTTGTATCTCGTTATTATCTTCAATGTCCTACTGTTTTTTTAAATGTTATTTCCGGTAGTCGTAATCGTATAAACATATACTCTTCACTACGTTGTCTCGTTAAATCCGTTTATGCTTCCTTTTATAACTTGCCATTTTACTCGTTTCAAGTGTTCCAACCTTTTAGAATTCTTTTAACATGTGCTTCAAGTGTGGTTGTTACTTCTAGGTTTACATAATCTGCGTTTACAATGAATCGCTAGAAAATTAACAGACTAATATTCTTTGTTAAATACAAAAAGTGCTCCTACAGACAAAGTTGACAATAAGAGCCAACAAGAGAGATAAAAGGAATTGCCAAGCAAGATAAAATAAAGATTTAATTGATATCAACTTCAGAATTCGAGACAATGTTTTTATTGTATAAACTTGATGTATTAAAAATTTAATATATTCCTCTGTGTTCAGGAATTTTTAAGATAATAATTTCACTGCTGTGATTAGTCATCCATGACTATTTAGTAAATTGTGATTCTAATACAGCTACATATATTTGCAAAATGTAAATTGTCTTGCATCATCGTGAAACTCGTTGAAATGATGTTTCGTTGTGATCTACGATTCAGATATTTATCATTATTCGTATCTTGATAACTCATAAATTTTTAGAAATATAGATTTTGTCAACTTGACTCTTCCAAGATTAGAACTTCCTGTCTTATCAAATACAAATATAACTTTATCCTTTCTTCTTTTCTATGTGTTTACATTTACAGTATTTTATTTAATTTTCTATTAATAAATGAAAGCATCTAATAATATTATAGCACCAATGTTATTCCTTTTAAGACTAAAGAAATATCTTTTGAAACATAAAAAGAATATTAAATTTATTTACGTCTTGAGGAAGAGAATTATTGCTATTTTTGGTTTGAAAAATAAAAATAGTTGCATAAAATATTTTAGACTTCTATTACTTCTATTTCCTTAGACTTCTATTTATTTATAAATCTTTGTTTTCTTCAATTTTATTGATAAATTGACCTAAAATATAATATTTAAACTTTAATTTAAAGGGATCGAAATTTTGCTCGTGCTTTTCCTAAAGCATTATAGTATTAAACCGACCCTACATTTATCGTCATGACGTGTCACTTTCGCCGAGTGAAGGGCACTCAAAAAGAAGCACTGCTCTGCTCAACACCGGATTGTTGAATTTCACATCATTAAATTAAATGTTATTTGAGACTTTACTTGTTTCACTTCTTTTTCAAAATGTTTTTATAATAACGTAAATAAATAATAAACAGTCAGTGAACGATGAACTGATTTTGCCTTCAAGCGCGATTGATTTCATAACTTTCTTGCACAGAATCGCGGTCAACTCTACTTTCTGGATTGACTGTATATAGCCAACTAATTTTGTCGATTAGAATTTTAACATGATGTATAGTCACGAGAAAAATTAGACTTGTTTTTCACTTTCGCGATGCAATATAGTCAAGTAGGTGTGTCGCAAAAGCTCAGAGAAGCTGCAAAAGTAAATTCCATTATAAAGTCGCCTTTCGTAGAATGCCGTCATAAAATGGGGTGTGAGAAAGCAAGGTCGAAATTTAGATCGACATTTATATTTTTTCTACGTAAAAAATAAAATTCCAAATATTTTCCTTCATTTTCAAGGATTCTTGAAAATTAAATGTTTCCTTGTCTTCTAACTTAGGCCCACTTTTTAATTAGCTCAAACTTTATGAACAAAATAATAATAAAATAATAAAATTATTGTTATAATTGTCATAATATAACAGAATAAAATTGTTTAGAATATTCTAGAATAAATATATCTTTTCCAGTATTATTTTTATCGAACTTAAATTAATTTATATAATCTGGATGACGATTCTTTTATTGAAAAATAAAATAGCGAACATAAAAGGCGAGTGCATTCATATGAGAAATGCGCGCGCACACATTGAAAGACTGCACTACAAGGATAAACACGCGCGAACGATTATTGGATAAGTTAAAGAAAAAAAAAATTCGTTGTCGGAATAATATGATGCGAGGTGCATGGCGAGATAGAAATCTGTGTGCGAGTCTTGTATGTAGTCTTATGTGTGAGACTGTTTACTTGTGTGTGTCTGAATACGTGCTTCCTTCTTGTTTCTCATACGCGTCAATTCGTGTATACCGAGCCTCCAGCCGCAGATTATAATTACAAATACAAGCAGAGCTCACAGTTTTATTGAAAGAAACGAAATTCCTCTCGAGGTCAATGCGCGTGGGAGTAGACATTTAAATTTAAAACATTTTATAATCATTTAATTCTCTTATTATTTTTTAAATTCACATTAGTGTTTAAATAACATATTCATATTTTACGTTGATTTTATTTTAAGCTGATTTTATTTTGAGTTGATTTTATTTTAAGTTGATTTTAATTTTAGAAATCTAAATCACCCAAAGAAAAAAAGAATCATTTCGTCTACAATAAGAAAAATTGAATAAAAGTATGGCTTATTATGTTTGTGTATTATGAGAAGAGACTTGCGCATTATCACAAGAATTAAAATAAATGTAATTATTTCCCAATTTCCATGACTCACTCAACTCTGCATAGCGCGATTATCGATTTAATTTCCAAATGTATACTTTCAATTTGACAGGGCGAGGCTCCCCGCGCTAATGCCCTTCATCGATTTGTAATCCGAATACCCCTACAACAATGCATTTCAGATTGACATCATAAACTATCCACAAGAGTGTCGGAATTTTCCAGACTATTCAATATTCCCGGAAACACCAAAATATTCCCAGAACTCAATCTATATCAACAATTAAATTCTAGGAAATAGGAAGTATTTCTTATATTATATTATTTCTTTTCCTCTTATTTCTCTAACTTAAATTAAATGACTAAATGGGAAATAAATTTCTATTTATATTAAGCTTCAAAATCTGAAAAATTGAGGTTTCAATTTTTATCTATGAGAAAATACGTAGTTTTAAATAAGTCAATAAAATTTACATATCGATTTAGAGTCGAACGAATACTCCCGCGTGTTCTGAATTTTTATTGCTTTGTTATTATCATGAAATTAAAAATTTAAAAAGAGTGAAAAATTTTTTTAAATAATTCATATTTTACTACTCAGTCATTATTAAGACAATGCGAGCCTAAATGGTGATGTTAAATCGGGTTAAGGAACATCTATAAATACTTCACCTGAGAAAGAAAAAGATGGAATGAAAATGGTGGAGAGGGGAGGGGGTGAAGCGAGATGGCGGGAATGCGAGGCGAACGCTAAAAAGAGAGAGGGGGAGATTGATAAGAGAGGGCACAGAAGAGAGAGGGAGAAAGAGAGAGAGAGAAAATCTAATAGTATCCTCGTTGAAGATGCCTAACTACACAATCAAACATACCCCCACCACTGCCCACCACCCACTCCCCTCCCCTTGTCATATTGTTGCGCTGTCTTTATACATTTGCAGACTCCACAAAGATGAAATTTTAATTAAAAAGATAGCCTAATATAATATTTTTAAATATATTAAATTTCAAAAGTTGCTTACCTCAATTTTATCCATTTTTTGATTCCCGGTTGTCACTCACTGTCCTCACGTTCATCTATAATTTTTTTTAATCCACATCAACACACTCACTCACATAACACGATAAGTGCTCACAGACTTTATACACGGTTTGCATGTGTAGAAACGAATAGTTTTGACGCGCGCGGACAAGCGACTCCGATGTGGCGCACGCCGCTGTCCCATCAAGACTACATACTTTGTATTTACTCTAATTATGTGACGTCACGGATTGCTAGCCCCCCACCATGCGGCCGAAGGTGCACGAAAGCGGACGAAGCGTAACGAAGTGAGACATTGGGGAGGGGATGGGGAGCGCATGGCGCGGCCATGATTGCATGTTCAGAGTTTATTGAGAGTTCTTTCGGTAAAGACCTGCTGTGATCATGTTGCTCGTGTGATATTAATAGCGAATTACCAAGATGTGTATTTATTAATATAAAAATAAATTCTAATTTTTATTAAAGTGTTAATGATTGAAAAGCGTGAGTTGAAGTTATACTCGCGTCGTGTTTTGGAGTGACAGTGTTCTGACAGTTCAGATTAATTCTTGAATAAACATGTAAATCTAGAATAAATGGAAATAGATTGTAACTAGATCAGTCATTTCTAATTGATCATAAAAGGGTAGATTTTAAAATAACTGACATGCGATGCAGCGAGTATTGTAACTTGAGAGTTTATATATCGTTAAACCATAGCCGTCGCGAACAGATTTCAAGAAGATATGCCAAAAGTTTTAAACGTTCAAATGATCGAAATACTTGTTTTCAATAATTGAGAATATTAATATTAATATTTCTAGATAAAATAGAATTATCCTATTTTATCTAGAAATACTGTTCCAACTAAAAATAAAAAATGCACTGCAAGTTTTTTGCATACAGAATTATTTTCAATGGAAATTAATAAATATTTTAACACTCTGTTTCTAAAATGCAATCAATACAAAAATTCGTTCATTTGAACGTTCAGAACTTCAGCCATATGTCAAGAAGTGCGTTTGGAGCAATAATGTGTGTAAATGTTAAAAGATGTGATTTGTGTATGACAAAAACGTGAAATTTTGAATTAATTTAAGCAACCTAAGGTACTTCGGATGTGCACACTGTAATTCTCATTTCACTTCTCTAAAAAATCTAGGAAACATCCAAAATTTGACTACAATACTCAATAAATTTGCTTAAAAATCGAGTATATTTCTCCAATTTATTACCCACTTCTTTGTATCCAGTTTATAAAGTACAATATGTATCTCGAATCTTCTTTAAGGACTCACATTTTCGTTAAAGTGTATATGTTAATAAAAATACGTTTGCATATTTGATTTGTTGATATTTTGAATTATCAGTTTTTCACTGCATTTCGTATAATTTCTAACAAACATACTTTAATCACAATGTTTCAATTTCGTAGCACAAGTTCGTCGGTTCCATTACTTTTTTTTTATGATTTTGTTTAGATGTTAAGTCTGACAGAGAAAATTTTGTTGCATTTAATAGCATGTGCTCGAGAGAATAGAGAAAGGAAGTCGGTACACAAATTTATAGTAAGAAAGATATTTAATAATTAGGCCCGACTGCGAAAAATTGTCGTGTTACTAAGATTTGTAGCGGCTAGCGCTGAGCTAAAAGCTTGTGGAATTAAGGTTTGATGGTTGTTCGTTGTCGTTCTCATTTCAGTTTAACCACTCTCTTTATTATTAATGCAACTGTAAGATGAAAGAACAGTCTGACAACTGAGACTACTCTAAAGTCTTCCTTTTCTCAAAAAACTTCAACTTTCAAAATTATATCTAATCAATTTTTCTTCCTCAAAAGTTTATCTTGTGCGTAAATAAAATTAGAATACATATTTTCTGTGGACATGAATAAGACTACGGTCTTTGTAAAATGTCCAATGCAACATTATTTCCCTTTATAAAAATTCAAATAACTTGATTTGCTTTCTAACTTGATTTCTTTTACATATTTATCTAGTTTTTCTGTAAAAATTTATTCGCGTTGTTGCTTTTGCTATAACGAAAAACAAACTAATGTCGAGGGGAAAACAACTCGAAAAGTTGGTGTACACTTTTATTGAAATCAGTGTGCAACTTGTACACTGCATCAATCGGTTGTTAACCCTTCGCATAATGTAAAAAATCTTGACAACTCGTTTCTCATAAACAATCCACACACATTTTCCATGATTTCCATTAATTACTGTTTTACATTTGACACTGTTGACACGCCTACCAATATGTGGACAGCTATACATAATATCCTAAAAAATATTTTATCAGCGGATGACGTGCGACATTAATTGACCTGAAACAGGCGGAGATCTTGCATGATTTTATATTTTTATCCTCAGTAGGTTTTAAAAATGTTTTGAAGAAACATTTAAATAGTAGCGACAAACTCATCAAAAATTACTTTTATTGGAAAATTTAGAGATTTAGATTTTTATGATTGCAAAGTGGACCCATGCAACATAATCA
Organism: Synergus itoensis; assembly: GCA_904066005.1. NCBI lineage: Eukaryota > Metazoa > Arthropoda > Insecta > Hymenoptera > Cynipidae > Synergus > Synergus itoensis. The sequence goes on from CAJFCP010000089.1 coordinate 1,201,395, forward strand.
TTTATTTGAATTGTAGCGTCGCTAGGATACTTTACTTTTTTTGCATTCCCAAAACCTCTATAAGATATTAAGTACTCAGTACTGTGTAAGGGATTCTCACTAATAAGTATCAGTTTTCACCTAGACTAAAATTGGTATGTGACAAGAGCAAAAGTTTATCAATACGTGATATAAAACAAGATTGAATCAGAACTTTAAGCAGAAATAATTATTTATATATTTAATGTTAACTTTGAATTATTGTAACATATTTTTTAATATTTTATCAAAGCAAGTGGAAGAAAACAGTTTTTTTTTTTGATTGAAAATTTGTTGTACAATTTTGTTTTAAAACACGTACTAATTCGTGAAATACATATCACAGCCAGCCCCCAAAGCATTAAAAATTTAAAAATAAAATAGGGATTGGGGGCCTTTAAGAATTATGGTCATTTCAGCTCGATCACGTTTTCCAAGTTCTATCTTCATCGTCAATGCAATACCATGAAATATAGAAAAAATGATAGAAGTATCTACGCATATAATATTCAAATTATTTGCGATCGAACTGAAGCTCTTTATATTTTCCTTTTGCGCGATTTTATATTTTAATAATAAATCAGTATTACCGCTTTCATAGTCTTTTATATTAATATAATACCGCTGCTTGAAATTATTACTGTACCGATGCAATGAATTAAGTTTTATAAAGTATTTTCTTTTCATATGTCGCTTTCTCAACATCAATTTTTATCAATTGAATTTCAACCGAAATTTAAATAACTTAACGCTAAGTTATTACGATCCTATGAGAAATCAAACAAGTCTCTTTAATACTAATATTTTAAATTGGCACTGACACTGACTTAAAGAGTATGAACTTAAATATATGCAACAAATAAACATCGATACAGCAATATCTTCAATTAACAAACATTTTCAGTTCACGCGAGGCTTAAACAACTTTACGTCTTATGTATTTTCTAACAAGAAATCATAAATCACAGATCGCTTCAATGATGACACTCAAGCACATACATTTTCTCGACCCATTTGCATTGATTGCTACCGTAAGTTTTCAGAATTATTTTTAGCCATAAAAATCTGGACAACCTAAAAGTAAAAAAATGGAATCAATTTGAACTTTCAACAAACTTGTAACTAAACTTTACGATACAGTGAGCTACATTACAACTTTGATCTGAAGTATAAATACTGCTATATTTAAAAACAATAATACTATAAGGAATTATAAATAATATGTTAAAAGTGCGACGTAAAAAATGTTATAAAAATTCATTAAAAAAGAAGATGCTTTCTGGTCTCCTACGTTCTGAAAAAAGTGTAATACTGGAAAAAGTCAGAAGTGCAGAATAATTCCGAGTTTCTTTTTCACGAGATTGAGAAAATAAGCGAGCGAAAACCATAGATTTTTGGAATTGATTGAAAAGTCTCATGGAGAGGCTGTATGATATGAAAAACCGCAGAGGGAAGCCCCACGTAAAATTCACGTACATAACTTGGAAATTTCAAAATATTTTCCCATATTCTATATTACCGCATAAATGTACATATGCAAGAATCAATGCAGGACAATGCTTCCTTGCCGTGTTAACGATTATTGGACAGGTTTGAATTTGAAATATTCGCTTTGGTATGTAAAATTTCTAATAAATTCACTGTGCTTGCTACTTTTAAAATGTACAAGTGTTCACCTACGACAATTTGAAAAGTTAAAAAAAATTCCTACCTACCGAACACTTGTTCATTTCGAAACTGCGCAGGCTGACTTTTCAGCTTTCCAGAAATTCATTAGTATAACATTATAAGATTGATAAATTTAAATAAAAACGCGCTTCGAAGCATGGTTTTTGTACTTTTGCATCCCTAAGGATTAGCCAGAGGAATATATAAGCTAGATTATATTTAAAACGGCAATAAAGACTGTTGTCCTACCTTAATTTATAAACATTCTTCCCCTTTTCGCGCCGAGATTATACTTCTACTGCTAGCGATTGGTGCAGAGAAGCAAAACGAGTGAGTCTTTAATCCTCTTCCTGGCTGGATATCGCCGTTTTATCGGCATTTTCATTCTTGCAGTCTGTCTCCGTAAAGTTCGGCCCAGAGAATAATTTTTCGAGAACGAGAATATACTGGAGAACATTAATTAGAATTAAAATTTTTTTAAATTTGCAACGACTAGGAACAATAGATTTGCTTGATTTTACTTGATTAAAAGTTGAAATTCTCAGTATATTCTTGGTTTCACGAATATTCTCTAGGATATTTCCCGACTTTGAAATTGTAAAGTTTGATAATTCTATGCTTCTGTTGCAGTTTCGTCATTTTCCACAATCGAAGACTCTTGCGATTCTTCTGTGACCCTTTCTTCTGACTGTTCTTCAATAGGCTCTAGTACTTCCTCGTCTCTAACGTAATTATATTCGTCCTCTTCTTGGTCTCCTAATTCCTCTACAACTTCTACAAGCTCACCTTCGGCAGGGTTTTCTTCAGTTTTCAAGACATCAATCTGATCTTCTGGTTCCTCGACCTGGCCTTCAATTTCATCAGGTGATTCAGAGATTTCAAGTATCGTAATTTCACCATCGTCTACAGGTTCAATCACAAGTGTTTCCTCGTCTTGAAACGCGTTTATTATCCTTTGTTCAATATTTAATTGCCTAACTGCATTTTCTAAATTGTCTCTCAATATCGAATTCGCCTCATCTTCCATTTCTTGCCACGTGTCCGGAATAAATGTCATCCGCACCATTTGATACAATTTTCTGAATCCTAATTTCTTGTAGAGACTTTGACTTGCCTCGTTCTCTGGACGTATCACAACGAATGGGTTGTAACCACGATCTGCCACTAGTTTTGTTAAATATCTGAAAAAAAAAATATTTTTATTATCTATAAGTCAACAGATAACAATTTTGATAAAGCTTATAGAATCCTTAGAATTTTTTTTACCTCGCTAGTCGCATACCGTAACCTTTTCTACGATATTCTGGCTTGGTTTGCATGGAAAACATGGCCCCGTAATATGATTGCACCATCCATGCTGCCAGTTTTCCATCTACGAAAACACCGGCTGCTGGTAAAATCCTGATAAGACGTAGAAAAACCTCGTGACACTCCATATCATTAGCTGGATACAACTCATGAATGCATTCCGCGTGCTCTGCTTTCAATGGAAGAACCTAAAAGAGAAAATATTCAGGTCTTTTTAATATTTGTAATTAACTTTCGATTTAAATGAAAATTTAACTCCTGCGAGTCTTACTTGAACTTCTGCTTCTGAATTCACAGGTTCATCCTCAAATTGTTCAGTTTTTTCCGGTTCTTCACAGGCCCAAACATCGCCGAGGACCCGCTCGACAGTTCCAGTGCCTTCATAGAGCCGAGTTAATTCATCCGCAATATCGGAATGAACAAAATTAATATATAATGGTCTTGACCAGTCGATTAATATGTCTTCATCCTGCATAACTCTTAACAACTCCAGCTGATCAATAGGACAGAAGACTCCCACACTTTCGTATAGCAGTCCATGGGGCTAAAAAAACATGCGAAAATGTATAAGATAAGTTATAAGATATAATTATATACAAGAACCTACATAAGAAATATATTTCAATTTAAAAATGTTGAAAATTGAATGCCTTTTATCATAGAATTCAGAGGGAAGTTTGAAAGTGATTGTTTGACACCATTTGTATTGATCCAAAATTTGAAAATAAATCTTTGCACTGTCACATTTGTGACTCTATCGACGTTTTAATACCGGAGCCAATTTTTGACGATGAATATTATCGGACACTAATTAGTTGCTATGATGCAATAGTAATTAACGACAGAGTAGTAACATTGCCAGGATTTGTGTGGTATACCATTAAAATTTTAGTACTGATGAATGCGTATTATTCTAGAAGAGGGATGAGGTCGAGGACGAGGAAGCAGGAATGCGAATCGTTGGCGATCAGCCAAATGACGATATGAACCTGCAGCACACTTCTCAAATTTTCTTGAGTTCTATATAGATATTCAAAGGTATATTTTTCTCCAACATTGTATTAAAAATTTCTTAATCTTTATTCTAGAACCTTGATTAAAATTATAAATGTTGGCACAGTGTTTTATTTAATTGTATGGAAACTTTATTTTTGAAACATACAAATGATTGAAATTCTTCAGACAAACAAACTTGTTTCTTAGTCAGCTAACAAAGGTATTTAATTAAAACGATTGATTTCTTTTTTTTTATCCTGCAACTTTCAGTTTTATTTTCATAAATATCGAACGTCATTCGAATATATAATACTACATGTTTTCCATTTCTTGAATACATGATGCGCGAAAAATAGAGGAAAGAATGTGGAGATTGCCAATTTGCTTCCGGCAAAAAACTTGTATCAATTTTCCGAGGCGCTCCTGCCTGTTTCATATTTATTCCTTTTCTTTGACTAATTTTTATCAAATATCAAGTACTGTGGATTACATACATTTATAAAAAATATAGAAAACAATTGTATAATGTGTAATTATTGGAAAGTTGGGTAAATATTAAAAATTATTTGGAACAGAAGTTTAGGAATATTTATGGTCTTTATCTATAAACATTATTTTTATTGTCTAATTTAGATTTTAAATTTTTGTGCAGGAAATCGATTATTCAATCGAAAATGATAAATGAGTTAATATTAGACTAGTATCACTCTCGTGACTAGTAGGTTTGCCTTTGCTATATTTAGTCGATTGAATTTTAAACAAGTTTTTCACTGAAAAGAATCTATTTTAAAACACGTCACTTCTATTTTACTTTCATAAACCGATCTACAATATCTACATTTTATGAAAGTTTTTTCTATTTCGAAGTTAAGTCGTCTATTCATTTAAAATTTTTCAGATGAAAATTTAAATTTATTAAAAATTTTGTAAGATGAAGCTGTAATTAATCATCTGTATGAAAATTTAAGTAATTTACTTGAGTACTTACAGCGAGAGTCATCCCTGGAAAATGCAAACAGACCGGAATTTTTGGCCAGTCATTGGCCACGTAAAATTGGAACTCCCATACTCTATTTTTCAAGTAAGTCAGGAGGGTTTGCTGAAACTGAAAAACATTTTGTATGAAAATCCATTCTAAATGAATAAGTAATTTTATTTAAAATTTTATAAAAAATTTAATCAAGAGCCTAAAGTGATATTCATTGACGTGTAACATCAGTTATCTCTGGATGTACTAATGATTTTTCAGATACATATATAACAGGCAGTAAATAATTAACTAAATTCACTTTCACTCAATAATAAATTTGAAGCAAACTAGATGTCAAAGTCAATCTAAAGTTAAATCCACTTAATCAATTTTAAACTTTCAAGTCAACGCCTGAATACTTTGTGTAATTTTTTAGTAAGAAATGAAAAATCCCTTTATTCAAAAGCACCAGTCTCTTTTTCTATCTCTCGCCTTTGTGTTTGCTTGAATAACTTGAGCTCTTATTCTCCGCTATGGAATATTTTTCGAAATAAAGCTCTTCTTAATACACTTTTTTCAGAACTACTATTATGCGAAAATTAACTTCACTTTATTCGAGGCAAATTTATTAAATATTCCTTGGAAAGATTTACATATTAGGTTATGCAAAATACATATTAGAACAAATAAAACTTAGAGGCTTAAGATTGTATAATATTATTTGCTTGGCTTTTTATTTATATTTGAATTATATATTTTATCTATATTTAAATTTAAAAAAGCAATTAGTGGGATTGTTCAATATATCTGGTATAATTTGAAAAAATATTTCAACGACTTAACTTTTAAACCAAATATTTGGGTTACAGAAAGTAACATTATAAGGTACTTTCTTGGGAAATGTATGGATAGAGAGAAAATTAACGAAAAATAACGCATAAATGCAATAATGTTCTATTGTGAAAATATATAAAATTTGAGTTCAGTGTCTCGAAATAAGTAGGAATAAGGAAGCCTAATCAGTAATCACGAAACTTAATCAGGTGTCTTCTGGGTAAGTATGTATTGGAATAATACATTATGTATGCAGACCTGTAATAGTATCACTTTGCGTTTTTCTTTGTGTTGATGCAGTAAGTTTATCCTGAAAATAAACCGTCTGTAACTAGACATGTACATGCTTTCCAACCATCGAAAAGGCAATTGAGGGTCAAGGTTGAATCCTGACTCACGCGAAGGTTTTTCTCTCTCCTGAACGAAATCGATGGACTCTGCATGTGTTTTATCACCAAAGAGACCAACAATTTTCCTGCTGATCCTAATCAATTGAATCTTATTTTTTTATCACGATGGAAGAATAAAAGTAAAATAAAGGTTTTAAAAGTAAATTAAATGTTATTTTTCAACAGTAATCGGAATAGAGTAAGTCTCAAGGGATTTCAATTGTCACTTTTAAACGGTTTTCATAATAAAAGATATAATCAGAATTATGATGTAATATTTATCTCACGGAAGATTAAATTCGCGATCTATTTATGCATTGTACCTGTTGAATGATTGTTACATCGGTTCTAGTCTAATCCTATAACCCACAATGCGAAATTACGTCTGCTTGTGGCATCATGAGACTACTTGTAAGAATAAAGCTAAGTTTATGCAAATAACTTTCAAAATAGAAGGGAAATTTAATTAAAGAAAATTAGTATTGCTTCATCTTTAGGATGATAAAAAGATGAAAAGCCGCATCGTGACAAGGTCTGGGATATTATATTCTGCAGGTGAAACAAAGCGGAACAGATTAGAGGTCTTCGAGCTTACGAGGTCGCAATGCGGCGATACCAGCAAGTACTTATTCAGGAGCAAACGAACGACCTTGACATTGACTGTACACTCTTCAACTTTACGCGAAACCCATTTTAATTCGAAGACTCTCTGTAAGATTATTTTCGAAAAAAAACATAAAAGATTTTTAGGAGTAAATAATAAAACAGAGAATGGAAAAATCTGCTTGCACCTTTACTAAAACTCCAGATATAAAATTAATGTATTTTATCTAAATTACTCTGTACTAATTACTTATTTTAAAAACAAAATGAATATAATTTGTGTGTTAATTGGCCCAATTAACATCACAGTCTAGTTGGTTTGGACTTCTCAGATCTTGATTGGCATAACAAGTATTACTGAAGGTAATGAATTATAGAACTCAATATCCTTTGATGCCCTCAACTATTCAATTGAATTCCTTTGATATTGAAACATTCTGAATTACATTACTTCACCTCAAACGATTTTTAATATTGAAATTTCTTTTCTTCTCTTTTAGAGAGATCAGTTAGAATCCGACCTCAAATTCCAACTTTTCCATTTTTACCCAGACTTAATAATAAACCACATATAAAAATCCTACTTTCTTTACGATCTTGAGTTGCTTGCGTGATTATAAAGAGATGAAAAAGAACATCAGGATGATCATTACAGGACAGCATAAAATATATGACGGGTTTGAGGGTAAAGTATGGAAGAGTGACGCGTGATATCAGAAGCATCATTTGACCTACTTTAGCCTTGACACCCATTCATCTTCTACAAGAAAAATTCTAAGGCTTAAGCCGGAAATTAATTTCCTTGAAGAATTATTTAAATAAAAATAATTTTGTAATTGAAACTGGAGAAGATGAATAAGCTCAATTTTTTTCATAACATCGACTTTTTAAAATCTATTAATGATTTTGATTTAATGAGCTTAGAGATTAAATATTGATTTAAACGGTCTACAGTTGAGAGTCTCACCTTAAGGGATACTGGTAAGTATCGCGTAAGGAAGTCCAAAAGTTCGGGTAGCTCTTCATTTTTAAGTAGACGAAAATTTCGGCCTCGTTCGACCGCTTCGGGGCACTCCATTCTGAAACTAATAATAATGTGTTAAAACACGGTTAATAATTTAATAATTTCTTTATTTAAAGTGCACTTCGGAAGGCACGCCTTTATTGTACACTGAGAAAAATGTTTGGTTCGGACAACAAAACGTTTGGTTGCTATAGAAGCAAAGCAAAAAAAGTAAAAAAAAAAAAAGGAAACTTTTAATAAAAAAAGAACTATCGTTCCTCTTATCAGTTACGTAAAAGAAATAACAATTTTATATTTAGAACTCAAGGTGCCGTCCCATGTCGGCAGAAAACGTCGGCATAAATCAGAAACTCATGAGAGTGAAAGAGACAAACAGATGTGCCTATCTCTGTCACTCTCATGAGTTTCTGCTTTACACCGACGTTTTCTGCCGACATGGGACTGCACCTTCAGATCCAAAAGTCGAAGACATATATACTTTATTGCGCAAAGAATAATAATTATTTTTTATGAAATTTTACGAAATTATAATTCATAATTGACTTTGGAAATGAAATTAAACATTATTAAAGATAATAAAAATTCATTTTGCAGTTTTTACTAACATATTTCAAATATGCATTTTGCATTTTTCATTTTAAATATAAGATAGAAAACCATTTTCTATTTTCGATTTTAAATGAATTTTGTAAACCTACTTTGCATTTTACATGTTAAATAGATTTTTAAAACCATTTTACCCAGCTCTGCTTACTACTACGAGTCTATTTCAACATTACAAATCAATCGCTGAAAATATTGCTACATATCAGGGATGCCAGCGGTTCAGTAGTTCAATTTTAGGGAAAAAAGGGGATTTTTTTCAAAAAAGGAGATTTTTTAAGAAAAAAGAGGATTTTTTAGTGTAAGCAGAGAGAAAAAACATTAATAAGTACAATATTTTTTATGATAATTTGTATTTGATTATTAAGAATTTTTGATACATAATTTCTGCATATCGATATTTAAAAAAATTTTTAATTGCACCAAAACGACCTTTCCTAATCAACAGACAGTTTACTTTTTTTACTTGATATAGCAGACCTAATTAATTCAGATTTCTTCTTCTCGATTTTTTTTCGCAACTGATTTTTGAATGTCTTGAAAGTCAAACTATGTAATAATTCTTACAAACATGAATGTAAACTTTGTGAAAAAAGAGGAAAATTGGGTCAAAATTCTCGATCTAAGGGTTTTCAGGGGATTTTACAAATTTAAGGGGGAAAAAGGAGGAAAAGGGTGAAAAAAAGGGATTAGGCAAAAAAGGGGACGGACTGGCATCCCTGTAACATATGTAACAGTTTCTAACAGATCAAAAAGAATTAATCTCTCTAAAAGTGTATAAGATGATTAAAATAATGTTTAATTCACTAAACACATATATCGCTTTTAGTTAGCACTAACGTCAATTACTGGAGTGGCATGGGAGTGTAAGTTAATTTAATTTTGATATTATCGATTTATTATATATTACACGTGCCTATCTTTTGCGATAAATTTTTTGGAAGCACACGAAAAAGAAGAGAAAGGAAAGGGCTCGGGAGAACAGCCTCAGCGCACCCCATATAGCAAGACTGACCCTTATGCGCCACCAAGGAGGGTTGAATGCCACTATTTACCTCTACAAAACGAACGAGGATCAAACCCATGCTCTATTTTAAACTTATTTGGTTACATATAAAAAATTGCTCTCATAAGAAGCAAAAAATTAAGTATCATAATTCCTTTAACATTTCGCTCTCGCCTGCTACTATCTGCATCATATTCTCGACCTTTACAAAAATTAATAAATCTTCTAATCCTATTTTTGAATCATCAACTAGATTTCTGTAACCTATGAATTTATAAATTGTTAAACTTCACCAATCTAAACTTTTAATTCAAATATAAATCACTGCCTACAAATCGCACCTAATCACTATATAGAGATCATTTGCATAGGAAGCACCAGCAATGAATTTAAAATTAGTTTGAAGACTGAGATTAAGTTGCTTAATTCAAAAAATAAAATGTCCTTATTTTTTTTTTAAAGGAGAGTAGAAGAAACCAAAAACTGATTTTTTTGTTATGTATTATTATATTTTCGAGGAAAACGAGAGTGGTTGAAATTTCACTAACCCATCTTCTTGAAAAACTTGAATTATGTACTACAGGGGTTAATCGAACCCTTAAGGCGTAATTCCTAGAATCTGTTCACTACTACTTGAATCTGGGTCACTTTGGTCTCGTAATCTGCAAATGGTAGACTTGTCTAAGGTTTCTAATGTCACAACGGGCGCGTAAACAAAAGATCAATTCCGTTAGATAAAATTCTGTCAATATTATCTATCTACAATAATAAATAAATAAATTTGATCATACATATGATAACTAAAGAGAATATCGAAAAATTTAAATTCGAAGCTTTCAAGTTTTAAAAAATATTATAATTCAACATTAAAAACTGAAAGTTTCTCACTCTAAAATAAATTAAACCTCATTTTCTGGATCATCTCTTTTAAAAATCATGATTATATCTCGATTTCGAAGATCAATCACTTTTGATGCAGTATTTCTTTTCTTTTCTTTTGTTTCGATCAAAAAATCAATTTTTTGCACTATGAAGAGCACCTGAAAAACGTGTGGGATGTTTCTGACACTCGAGCTAACCACAGAGCCGACAAATTACACGTGCAGTCAATGAATAGGGTGAAATGAAGTAGCCTTAAATTTTAGTTTCCACAATATTTCCTAACAAGAACAAAATGGAAACTTTCTGCTCCACGAGAGGAATCACTGAATTTTCTTAAATTCGATGCAAGCTTAAAGAAAAAAAAAACCGAACTGGGAAACAGATGCTGCATACAGATAAACATATCGTGCACTTTCGCACTGACTTCCGGTCAGATCGACCAGGTTGAAACGCTAATTTCGCTGCATCTACGTTAAACGCCCCCGAGAGCTTTCACTCTAGGGATCTTGAAATTATCCTCAATTCAAAACTAATTCATTTCCTTCTTCAAGCTTTCTAACTATTAAAATTATAGCAACATTTATTTTTAATATTTAATCTAAAATTAAAATTAATTAAACATATTTTTAAGCTTGGGGTGGCTCTAAAGTAGAGTGTTTTTTTACATTAAAACTTTATGTTAAAAAATGAGTTAGTAATTACTTCTATTCGCTGCATAAATGGATAAAATTATGACTAAGCTAACCAAAAACCACCTAACTGCCTCTATATTTAATAATAAAATAATGAAAAAAATTAAATTAGATCAAAGTTAATTAAATGAGACTTCCTCTTACCTGAGAGGAAATTATTTACGATTAAGATCTTTTAAGAGATTTTACAATGTAAATTTAATTAAAATTAATTCTTAAAAACGATTTTCTTTACCGTTGATAAGAAAAAACTTTTTGAAGCCACTCTTTGCTATTAAATCCTGTTTTCATCAGTTTGCCCTTTGTGTATTTAAAGATTTTTAGGGGAGGAGTTTATTGAGAAGGGAAGAAGAAATTTTCGAAGTTCGCGGGATTTTCGGAGGAGGCCGGCACACTAATTGGAAAAAGTATAATTAATTTTCAAGATTTTGTATTATTGATTTACCTGGACAGACCCGAAGACGATCTACGAAGCCTCTCGTCTTGAATTCGTGTCGATTTGTAAGTGGAGTCGAAGGGTGGTTTTTAGTGAAGAGAAAAACGATCCGTATACTTTTGTGAGACCTTGTCTAGCGTAATCGGGAGCCGGCTGTCGCCAAGGGCTCTTTTCAACGGAGGCACCCGCCCTCGCCGCCCCCAGAACCCGCACTGCTGCCCCCGAGAACCTCCGTCTGCCCACCGAATTTACTATAGGGGCTCCAAAGCGCAGAATCGCCTCGTAACAGTGCCGCGTAGTATACTCCATCGCCCTTATTGTTAGAAAAACCAGATATCCTAAAATTTCCAGAAGACTCTTCAACCTACGAAAACGAAAAAAAAAATCTGGATTAATCGATTTATGTTTGAATAAAGTCAGATCTCCAAAAAATAAAGATATAGATCAAAAATAAACAATAAAAATAAAGATATAGGGGTATATTAAAGACAAAAAACTGTTTGTATGTGTTCTTGATTGTCTATTACAATTTTGTAACCCAAACGTTGATATGTGTAATATCATATCTAGGGTAATTTCATTGAAATTTTCCATACAGGGATTAGACTTAGGGAGAGGTGACTATAGTTCACAGTATACTGTGAATTGTCTCCTTATCCTCTGGGTATGGAATTTTTCAGATTCTCATGGTTGTTTCTCCTTTTTCATTTTTTTGTACTAGATAAAAATTTTAGTTCACGTAAACGCAGTTTAAAAGAAAAAATGTCAATGATTAAGAGATGTACTTCGTTCTTTTCATTTTATAAATTCGAACTGTTTCGAAAAATAATTGGACATAAGTTTTTCTGATATTATGTATATTCGAAAAATAAAAATCAATACTATAAAGACAAAAGGCTCTTGTAACAATAGTTATGAGCTGTTAATAAGTTTTGTTCATAACTCAAAGAATAGCCACGCAACCAAGTACAAGGTCGAAAAAAAGAATAATAAAAAAACTTCCGCAACGCGATTCTATACGTGTATAGCTATATTTTTGAACGCGCCCCTGAAAAAAGTACGAAACTGTAAGATATCGCAGGTGTATTTACTGAACTCCTCATTATATAGTTATTGTTATACACTTATATATGAATGTCGCTCAATATAATTTCTGACTTTTGAAAAGAATTTTCATCTTTAGAAATAAAATTCGAGGTGTAAAAATGTTAAAAGCTTCTCATGCATGTTTCTTTTTTTATACTTGCTTAAGTAATTGCAATGTAATTCATCAGTTTTTTCTAAAATCGACTTTTTAATTGCTATTTCTCAATTTTTGTGTCTCCCGCACTCTTCAGTTCAGTTTATTGATTTATTTTTATGCTGAATTAAGAAAATAATTCATAGAGGGTGACAATTCCAGTGATAATTTCAAATTTTCAGCCTTTTGCCAATTTCACATGATTGAATCCTATGAAATTTATATTGTTTCATTAATAATTTGTACAGAATGTCAAATTTTCCCGCTTTTGTCACGACGTCGGCGTCGCGGCGTAAAATTCTTGCAGTACCCTGCAACCAATCGATAAAGACCGAAAAATGATCATTCAGTGAAGGACGTGATGTTAAAACGACGAAAACGAATTGTAAATACCTACAAAATTCTTTTTTTCACTGCGTAGTTTACAAAAAAATTAGAATAACAAAAACAGACTATACCGCAACGACGCCTCTTAACAATATAAAAAATATTAATCCACTATTAAGTTATTATATCAAGGTTAATAAATATTATCTTAAAAAATCAACTAAGGTTTAATATACCTTGCATTCAACAAAGTAGCAAAATTCCTAAATTTCCTAAATTTTTCGAAATCATAGAAACACTCGAAACAAAAACATAACCTCTTTTAGTGAGTTTAGTTTTAATAATTTTAATAACCGAACGGTGGGATTCACAAATTCTATATTTATGCAACAAGATTTGATTCAATTAAACAATCTTTCATTGAACAATAATGTTCGACTGTAAATAATTTCGAAGCTATAGGTCTTGTAACGCTTGTAACCTATTCAACTTTTGACATGTGGAGAACCTTGTTCAAAACTTTCAAAACAGGTGAGAGAAAAATTAATCATATTGAAATGAACTTACCATATTCATTCAACCAGTTACTTTTTTTTTTGACAAACAGAATTGTGTATTTAACTCATCCGTTTCAAAATATCGTTTGTTTTGTTACATATTTTTGAAACACAAACGCAAAACAATAATAATAACTGCCTCTATCCTCTGAAAAGAGCAGTGGCCCCAACTGGAGCCCCGAGCCCCGTACTCTACTGCGCATGCGTTGCACTCGGTATCTGATTGGTCGCTATTCGCGCGTAATTTGAAATGCATAATATTTTTTAGCATTTCAAATTGCGCGCGAATAGCAACCAATCAGGTATTGAGTGCGACGCATGCGCAGTAGAGTACAGGGCTCGAATTGGGGCCACTGGAAAAGAGTTCATAGATTCCCGCTAATGGCACTGAATGGCAGCACCTGTCAAGGCGATGCTATTGCCCCCTGTCGAAAACTAGTTGTAACGACATCAGCTGACTCTGACATTTGGATTTGACATTTGTTTTTTTATATCACTGCCAACAAAGATATATATATATCTTTGCTGCCAATCACTGCGTTCTCTATAAGTAAACAAAGGTTTTCGTTAGTTTAAATATCGTGCCATAAAAAAGTTCGTAAAAAAACCACTCTTATGTTAGAGTTACTTTTGTTTATAGTGTATAAGAATCATAAATACATAAATTAAAAAAATTAGAGCACGCAAATCGCAAAATAATCAATGTTTCCTATCGTTTTGCTATGAGGTGTGTCAACTTACATGGCACGTGGTAAGTATACTGAAACTGAGTACAACATTTAGAAAACGATAATTGTTTATTGAGTGTTAATAATGTACATGCTGTCACTTCAAATTTAATTCGTTTACCTAAATAATTTTCCAGTTAAAAATGAAAAGCTGTTGACTGTTCAGTTTTCTTATTCGAAATAAATAGCACACGGTCATATTTGTAAATTATTGATGCGGTTTCACTATCATTTGAGAGAATAAACTGGAATCTAATAATACGCTTGACTGCGCAGAAGTATAAAGCCTTTGCGTGTGAAATGAAACTTTCGTGCAGAATCTTCATTTCTTAACTCATATGTAACATTTTATTTATCAGAATTCTTGTTTCTTATTATTATTAATATTATTAACTTTGCTATTATTAATCTTAAGTACTTCATTTTTTAATACATAAACAATAAATCCGGGTATTGTGCTCGAAAAAGTACGGATAACTTGCGATTTACGCATTATATTTTTAAAATAATAATTTTTGCCTTCAGACTTCCTGTGCAAATTAAGCATGTCTAGAAGAAAAGGAACCAGAGAGAAACAATTTAACAACGTGGATTACACTCAACTTACCGAAACCGATAATGGTTTCGTAGATTCTCAAGTGAGTAAAAACTTTTTAATAAAATATCTGTAATAATTGATTATTAATATTTTCCCTGGCTTCATCTTCATCTGGCTTCTCTTCATCTCTTCAACTATTTTTTACTTATTTGTATTCTACTAATTTCATAATTTAAAAAACAGTTATTGAGGAATGTTTACTGATATGAATTTTAAAAATAATTTTTTTGCAGTTTGTACATCCTCCGGTGAAGATACCATGGAAGGCGATTATTTTAGCAGCCCTCCTTTTTATCGGAGGAACTATTATGCTTGTCATAGGCAGTTTAATTGTCAGTGGTCACATAGATACTAAGGTAAATAAATTTTAAAAATCATTTACATATATGTCTAATTAAATATTCAAAAATAACAATGAAACATTACTTTTCTCGTTTCAGTATTCGGATCGAATGTGGCCGATAATAATTTTAGGAGCCTTAATGTTTATACCAGGAGCTTATCACGTGAGAGTAGCGATATTGGCGTATCGAAAAGTTCCTGGCTACTCTTTTGATGATATTCCTGAATTCGAATAATTGACCGTATTTCATTTTATGTGTAAATATCACCAAAATTTACTATTTAATCCGAAAAATTCTACAAGAATCTGATTGTCATCTATTTACATTCTATTTTTCTGCATATTGCGTGTTTAGATTTATTGTAAGATATACTTTGTTTACAAAATGCATTGTCGTGCATAAAAAGTTCTGTCTAAATCGAAACTATTGCAAAGCAATATTTGTATCTTCAGTATTTCTGTGCCACTAAACAGCAGTTTCTTTTTTACTGCAAATTCAAATTTATATCGAAAGTTTACAAAATTTCTTCTACGTGAAAAAATAGGTTAAATAGGTTTCTGTGATTTTTTATTTATGAATAAGGCAAGTCTACTTTTTTAGTTAGTATCACCAACGAAAATAGTATCACGATCTGCACTCATTTTTTTTGCTAAAACTATAAGTAGCGAAAAACTTTAAATATCTAAATTGTTTATATTATATTTGGCTATTGCTGTATAATATGAGATATATTTGCTATTAAATAATTAATATTTACCAATGTCTTCTTTCTTCTTTTCCATAAACTGATTATTAATAAAACTGATTAGAATTACGCGGTAAATAAAAGTGTTTACTGAGATTTAGCTACCATTTTTGTACTCGAATGAAAATCCTATACATACAAAAACAAGGATCTATTACAACAAATTGAAAACTTTAATATACAGAAAATAATTAGAATTTCTACATTTTTACCGGTTTTTAGACATATAAATCAAAGGTAAGAATAGCTTTTACAGTTCACCGTTTAAATGTTTAACCTATGTAATCTGTTTTTTTTTTTTTTTCAAGAAAAAAAATTCTCAGATTTCTTGTACAAATAATTAAGACCATAAGAAAATCTGGTCTATAGAGATAATTTAATAACGTAGATTACACACAAGTAACTGATCAATCTGATCATGTTTTCATAGTCTGTCAAGTAAATAAAAAAAGTTTATAAAGCGTCAAGTCACCATTTTCCTAAAAATTATAATCTCCAAAATAATTAAATATTAGTATCGTCATTCTCATCTCACCAGAATGAAATTTTTCTACGAAAATTCGCTCCTTCACCTTTAACAATATTTTGGTAGCATTTCGTTTGTGTCCATTAAAAAAAAAAATTTTTAAAAACTTACAGACACCGAAAGAGGATGACATGAAACTGAAACAGAAAAGAATTATTACAATATTATAAAATTCAAAGTTAACTGAATTCAAAGTTCAAAGTTCAAAGTTTTTTCAATGAAGAAGCCAAATTGTGTTATTCAACTCCCAAAATTCCGCAAAACTCTGATTGTCAAGAATTTCTATTCTATGTTTCTGAATAATGCCTGCAGTACTTATTTTGTTTACATTATATTTACTTATATTAATTATATAACTTATATTTACTATATGGTTGTATTTAAAAGCTATAATAATAATTAATTAATGATGATTGCTGACAAACTTGCTTATTTAAAAAAAATAATAAAAATTAGTCAACAACAATTAAATACAAGTGTTTGAATTGTTTATTACATTTGGCAACGGCTGTACAATGGTGTAAGATTTATTTGCTATTAAACAACTTTTTACCAAATGTCTGTTATTTTTTGGTTGCTTGTTTAATACAAAAATCTACAAAAGTATTTCAATAAATGAGATAAGGATACTTCAAATTATAACTTTGATTAGTAACCCTTAATAATTACTGGCTTTCTAACTCATTGGAACACTTAGTTATCACAGCTCATAAACAATAATATTCACGTTGCTATGAATATTAAGAGCATAATAAAGCTTTCAATCGTTTTTTGATCTCTAATTAAAACTGAAAATTACTAAGTACTATAATTTTCGCATGGAAAAAATAAAAATAAAATAAAAACACTTTCGATCACCAGTTGCATATTAGAATATAAAAAATTACTCTAAGAAATTCTGAATAAAAGGAATGGTATCGAATTTTTCGGAAATATTCGTTTTATTTGATCAGTGTCAACCTATTGTATAGTACCAATAAATAAAAATCAAGTTGTAGTTGATCAGTATCAAGTTTACTTAATGCAAATTAAAACCTAAATAAACATAAAATTGAGTGTATTTCTACAATTGAAAACATATTTTAAAATTAAAACTACAATACTTTGATAAAATTTGGTAGAATTTCAGATACCTATGTTCTTTAAAAAAGTTGTGCAACGATTTGGAAAGCTTTATATCACAGTTTGCTATGTAATTATCATTATTAGTTTGATTAATATAGGCGAGTAGTAGCGTACATATTATATTCACACAAGATTAGGGGTATAAAAAACTTTCCTGGATAAAAAGAATTTATTGCAAGTGTTCACCCAGGATTAAAAATAAAATGTGAAAATTAAACTATCTACTATTTTAACTTGTCGATCAGCATTTCTCTTCTTTAAATTTGTTTACCTGAATATTTCTCTAAAATTAAATAATATCTCAAAGATTTAAAAATAATTTAAAACGTTAAAAACAATCCAAAAAATATACCATTTTTTGCAGATATGTTGTCGAGACATCCGTATATTTAAGCACTGATGTGTCCTGCTTTCAAATAATCTACAAGACTCCGGCTTTTTAGTTTACATATTCTACCCTGTTCCTTCTTCACGAATTGGATGGGTGGATCGAACCGATTTCGTAGCAGCTCCTTCATCATTGATTTGCTTTTGTTTACCTTCTGACATTGGTTTCTCTTAGAATCAGAGTGCTCGCGGTAAAGTTGCTTCCGTTCAGGTACTGTCTACAAAATTAATTTTTTTTGAGCTTATAATATTAGATTTATAACCATTTATTAATATTTGTTAGTGGTAATAATAATTGAGAAGCTTACCTCAAATAAAAAAAATACTCCGAGTTGGTTCGGTTTGAGGTGAGATGCTGCGAATCCAATATTCAGAAACAGTTTTCTCAAAAACTCTAAGATTACTATGTACATTTCCTCTTCCGACCAATCGATATTGATAATCACGTGTGTGACAGGATAAACCTAAAATAAAATTTTTTAAAATTTAATCTTTTAATCTAAAATCCTTCCTAACTGGTTAAAATAATTCTGGGTTTCCGATCCAATTGACATCTTTGCTTTAAAATTTAAAATATTAAAATATTATCACCTTTATTGGACTGTATACACCAAGTTGGGTAGCATACTGGTAGAACTGTCGTGCCAAAACTAAGTCATTCGGTACTAGTGTTGTGATTACACTACGGAAAGTTGTTTCGTGAAAATTTAAGTGGTACCGCATTGCCTTTTTGCACAAATTCATTACTAGATCTATGTAATTTTGTGCAATTAAGGACAGCATTAGCTTGTCCACTACTCTCGTGAGATCTGTAAAAATACAAATGTTAATTTATTTAAAAGCCGAAGTTTAGATATTGTTGGAAATACATAATTTTAAATAGCGAAATCTTCTTCAAAGTTTTGTAAATTATTTTAAGTATTTTTGAAAACTGCTTTGAAGTTCTATACACGAAATCAGTTGAGAAATTTTCCTTACACTGAAGAAAGGATTGATTAACAATAGTAGGAAATTGATAAACTGACGTGAAAATCCTTTGTAGAAACAAAAATGTGAACACTTACCTACTGGATCGGAATTAGAAGATTGTTCTCCAAGAATTAAATCAAAAATAAAAAACGCTTTTTCAGCAAACTCTTGACACAGAGATTCTAACAAAAGGGTCACAGTCGTAGTTCGAAAATGAACGTCATCTTGGTTGCTGCTGGCCACTTTCCACTTCTTGCAGTTAGTGAAAATAATATCACTCTCTGAAATATACAAATATAACAAAACAATTACGTCGATCAAAAGGTTCATTCTATCGAAATTTTAATTCAACAAAAATACGATTCTGTTGATGGAGCGTGTTAAAGACAAAATTGAATAGTTTTAAACAATGGGATTATGTTATTTCTTCTTAATGTTTTAAAAACTGACTCACGTTTTAGTAATGTTAGAGCCTTCAAAGATCGATGATTAGCTAAGCAAATCTCAGCAGCGAGTAGAGTAAAACCGGCGTTTTTTTTATGTAGACTGTAAGTTTGGAGTGTCTTAAGCAGCTCGTACGCATGAACCCAAAATCCCTGATCAGCTAAATCAATCAACACGCACGTTCCTAGCCGGTACAATATTTCTCGCAGCTCGAAAAGATCTCCAGTTTGGACTGAAAGGTCCAAAACGACAAATATTAGGTTCAAGGAATAAAAATACAAACGATTGAATTTTATAAGCAATGCTTTATTAAGTGACTTTTTCACTAATTTACATTTTTATATGATAATATGCACAACGTTACAAGCAAACATCATGATAAGGTTATTCACAGACGACTGAAGCGACGTACAAAATAATATATAAAATTACATAGTCATCACATTTGATACATGATTTCATCTTGCTTTTAGAGACATTTAAACATTAGCTTCTTTAAAAATTGGTCTTGAATTCATAAAAATCATGTATCAAAAAAGCTTAAATTATATTCTGAAACAAAATACTTAGTTTCACGAGAAAATAATTATTCAACTGTAAATAGTAATGATGCTTAAGATTATTAGAAAGGGGAAGTTTGAGATCTACAAAACAAGAACATGAAATTAATTGCAGCCTGAAAAAAAATTTTAAGTACCTTCTTTCATGTGGCTATGTTCTAGTTTATTTTGAATTTTTGTTTAATAACAAGAAAAAATATTGTCTTGAAAAAGCAAAATAAAATCAATTAGTCATTATCAATTTCTGTTCAAAATAAATCTCCTCCATTGCATATTTAATGTAAATATAAAAAAAGTTTATCTTTGTCATTCTTAGCTAAAAAAAACCATGTAAATAGAAAAAAAAAATATTAACATTGCTTATGTTAAATGTAATTTTAATTGTCAGTTTGACAATGCTCATTCTATTATCTTTATTTTTTAAAATACCGTGAAACTATTTGATAAAATATAAAGATAACAAGTTATTATAATAAAAAGTACGACATGTAAGAGTAATAGACATCGATTTTTAAAGTAAATGTTTTTTTTTGTTTTTTTTTTTTTTAATGTGACAGAAATTTCGAAGTAAAATGTTGAGAATAGTTTAATACCAAACCGGAATTAAATAAAAACAAACTATTCATAATATTTCGTTCTTCCCATTATATTTAGTTTAAATTTTTATCAATAGACCTTTACAATGTTTGCTTGTAAAGATTACATAATCTAGGATTTTAAAGCTATATTTTTGGTTAGTAAATTTTTTTTTCTTATAAGGCAAAAATTATAAGTACAACCACGACTGGAAAAAAATTATTGTTTAAAATTATAAGTTATTCTAAATTTTTAGAAACTTCCAGTCTTTAAATTTACTTTAAAAATATAATGGATCTTTTTATGTGTGTTTTAAATTGCATAACATAAATTTAGATTGTTATTTCAAAAAAATAAAACAACTTATTAATTTGTGAATTTTTGTAATACTTTTGTAAAACTAATATCTTAAACTACATTCTTGTTCAAGTAGCGAGTCACTCTACATTTATGAAGCAAAAAATGGAAATCGGGTTTAAAATAAACTTTTTTCTTTTATTAGATAAAAACTATCTATTGTAAAAATACGTTTTTTTCTTTAGTTTATTTGTGTTTGTCTAATTTAAACGTCTACATTTTAAATCTGCAATGAAACCTCGATTCTAAATAACAATTGACTGCGAGGAATCTAGAAAATTAGATCTTTTCTAATAAATTTGTCAAGTGTATCCAACTTTACTGTACAAAAAAAATAATTTGAGTTATTTCTAGCGTAAATTTCGCAACAGGTCTTATTTCATTGCCTGAAAGATTCTCTACAACGTTTTCACTATGGAATTAAATTAAAATAAAATTATTTATGAAACTCATTATTCGCTAATTTAAAAAATATTTGTAAAAGTATACATGAAATTCGTAAATTTGTTTAAACACGCGACAGATTTTGAAGAATCTTTCAGAGAATAAAATGAGCTCTACTCACATAGAACCACAACTATCATTTTTATTGCACTTGGAATATAATTATAGCCTATATTATTTTTTTCTTCAACAAAGCTTCTCTTAAAGTCAATTAAATTTACTATCGTTTTTTGCTTCACGCGTGAACATTTAATATTGAAATTTGTTGTAACTTCAATAAAACTTTTAAGAAGTTATAAAAACCATTAAATGATGATGTGTTCCCCTTTTTAAGTAACTTTATATGTAAGTCTTCTTAGTGCAATATATCCAGTTGCCAGTCGTGGGAATTGAATTTACAGAAGGTTCAGGATAACGAATGGGATATCTGAACTCCAATATTTTGTCATTACCTGCAGTCTTGATGATTTTATCCACATGCTCTTGAGATTTATTTACTTCTGTAGCGAGCATCCGATGACAGTGGCGGGTAAACAGTGTACGCTCTGCGTTCACGTACTGCTTCAAAATGCTGATCACATGCTCATAATCCTTATGCTTTAAACCTTTTTTAAGGCTGTCTAAATGATCAAAAAACTTCCAAACATTATCGCGTTCTCTGTTAGCTGATTTTGGTGGTGGTAATTCATCTGAAATATTATAGAATGATGTTATATAGAAAAAAAAACAATAATAAACAATAGTTGATTTATAAAAATTAGTGTAAAGTTGAAATTGAGTGTGACATTTGAGATTCAAGTTAACTAGTCACTGGAAGATTGGGTTTAATTTACGTTAGAGGTACCAAGTTAATTCCCAAAAATTTTAAACTTTAATTTACAGTAGCTAGAAAAAAATGTACTCACCAATTGGCTGCAATTTGTAGTTTGTGTCAGTATCAGGAGTGTTGCAGATTTCCATATCCTTAGGACTTGTAAAACTGTCATATTCTGCATTAGGATAAGCAGGATTCTGGTGATCAGCCCTATGATCTGGGGATGCTATGCCTTGATTCATGAGATGGTTTTCGTTGTTATAAAATTCTTCAACCAAATTTTTCGACAATGTTGCTCTTCTTTTCTCTGCCAATTTTTCTCTTATTTCGAAAAAAGAACACCAAGTTTCTGGTCTAACTCGTAGATGGTAGTGACCTTGATAAAAATAGTTGTAGACCTCTTCAATGCGATATTCATTTCCTGGATCTTGGATACATTGGAATAAGATTTGTTCGAGGACGAAAGGTAATGGGTACTGAATTTGTATTATTAATGGACGTATTGTCTCCCAGTATTCATTTTTCGGAATGCAATTTCCGGCTGATTCTAGAAGTAGTGATAACCATAAAGGTGCTGTAACTCCATCAAAAGGTTGCTGAGCCAACTCTACAAGAACTTTACCAATAGGACCTTGTTTTTGCCACAACTCTTCTAATGTATCGTACATAAGCGGCGCAGTCATTAATCCCGCATTACACGTTTCAGTGAATATTTGTAGACACTTATCGTAACTTAGTTTTTTCAACGCCACTTTGTACACTCCTTTAAGGAAATTCGAAAACTTTGCGCTGATGCCATTGCGAATTATGTTGAACACATCCTGCTCATTCTGATATTTAAAATCTTGGAGTCTGCTTGGTATCTATTAAACAAATAATCCTTAATATGTAATCAATATTTCTTTCGCACAGCAGTGGAGTAACTATGTAGTAGCGAAACCCCGCATTGCGGGGAGGCCTCCTCCTCTGAGGGGGCTCGAGGGGCCTCTTAGGCTGAGTAGAAAAATAAATTTCACACTGTATTTCAATTTTTATTTTTAAAATTTAAATTTATTCAAAACTTGTTTCTTTTTATTTTCAAAGGGGGCTCCTAAAAATTTTTGCGGAGGGGCCTCCAATTTTTAGTTACGCCACTGTCGCACAGTATCACTTAAACTATTAATTACATATTTTCAAAATTGGAATATTTCTTACCTGGTGTTCATACATACACTTTTTCTTTATACATTGGCCATTATTTAAGAAACAATGGCAAACTCCGTAAAAGACTTTAGAAACTGGAGGTCGACTAACCAGTGTAGGCTTGGTATTCGGATTAACTGGAGACTCGTTTTGATTATTGACGATTTTCCATGCCGTAAAAGGTCTCCGAAATAAGTCTTCTGAATTGTCTGGCATTGATGAGCTTCCAGGTTGATTCTTTAATTCAATTTTATCTGATTTTCTTTGGTCTATCTGCGATCTCAAATCTCGCATACACTCTTCTTCATTTTTACGCTGAAAAGTATCGAAAAAATTGTCGAGCGTTTCTGAAAAATCACTATTTTGATAAGATTTGGAAAACTGCGATGGTGATGGACACCTGTAAATAAAAACAGAAGTATAAAATAAACATTAACTTGTTTTGATAGACTACTTTGGATAATTAAAAGTTAAAATAAATTAATACTTGCCTCGAAGATATCGATAAGCTCATCGATAATGTTGGCGACTCAAGGATATCAAGGATATCTTCTTGGCCATCTTGGACATCTTGAACATCTTGCTTATCTTCGTTAGTTATCGGCGTGTCGACAACTTGAGAATTTGAATTCTCACTAATTTCCTGGAGATTCGTCAGTTTCTGTTCAAATCGCAGCTTCAAAAAATTATCCTTTTTTTGTATCTCGTCCCCTGATGAAGAACTATCTTTCTTCACAAGCTCGTCTTCCGAAGAATCGCTACTGCTGTTTGAATAAGAGTTGGGAGAAAACTTAGAACGATGGCCAGATCTTCTTGTCTTACGCCGAATTGGTAAATTTATCGCTTTTTCTATTCTTTGAGGTGACTGACTATTAGAATCTCCGCGTTCTGGTTCAGGTTCAGGATCGACCAGCGATTCTTTTATTGGGTAAGCTTCATTAAAAACTTGGAATTTTGATTCGACTTTCGATTCATATCTTGGTTGAGTTTTCGCTTCGGACGTTGGTTGAACTTCAGTTTCGGATATTGGTTGAACTTCAGTTTTAGATCTTGATTGAACTTTCGGTTCAGATCTTGGTTGAAATTTCGGTTCAGATCTTGATTGAACTTTCAGTTCAGATATTGGTTGAACTTTCGGTTCAGATCTTGATTGAACTTTCGTTTCAGAACTTAATTGAACTTTCGCTTCGCAAGTTGATTGAGCATTCGCTTTGAAGTTTGGTTGAATATTCGCTTCGAATCCTGGTTGGATTTTTGCTTTGACTACTTTAGCTTCGATTTTCATTTGGACAAGAGGTTTCACTTCTTGTTCATTTATATTGGTATTATGTTCTCCCTTGGCTAGCAAATTACTGAATCTTGAGGGATGAGATTCATTGTTAACCACATAATTCTTATTATTAATAATTTCTTTGTTGATTTGATAACCATTTTGGTTATCGTCGTACATACTTAAGTTTGCACGAGGCACACTATGGTCAGTATCATAAATGCTTGACTTACAAGAACTGGAAACAGATGAATTGTCGGTATCGCCTTCATGACTCCACTTTGTTCTCTTTAGCTTTACTTTTTTCTCACTTGATTGCGCTACGCTTTTTTCCTTTTCATCGAACCATTTTCGTTTCCGATGATTTGAAGAGAAATTGTAGTGATTGACCTCTTCATTTGCAGAATTTGGAGAATTCCAATCAGGTTCCTTGAAATTAGGGATGTCTTCATTGACATCATGAGTACCTGCAACGTTATCAAGTTCCTCTAAATTACTCACAGAATACGGTGTTTCTTCACCATCACTCAGACAATTATTCACTGGCGTGAACTTATTGAGTGAGGATTTTGGTTTTCTGCAAGGATGTGGGTTCTCATTAAATAACTTTTTTATCTGGGATAAAGGATCTTCTGTGCACTCAGTTGAATTCCCACTAATACAAAGATCTCCGTCTGTCTGGGTAACCCCTTTTTCATTATTTTTATCTTTTATATCAGCTACTTCGCTAATATTATAATACCCATCGCTCTGAGGAAGCATTTTTTCGTTGTTATTGACCATGTCGTCTCCAAGAAAATCTTCGCAGCTTAAAAAATCCAAGCCATTTTCTAATGCATTGTCCAAGTCAGAGATCATGTTAGAATTTAGCATATCACTCGCTTGTGTGACACTCAAGCCCAAATTAGGCGAAATTTCGTCATTCACGTTGTAATCACAAGGAAGAGACTTTTGACTCTGCTGCAAATCATCTTTTAGCAGTTGCTCCGGGTTGTTTATTTTAATGATTGGAACTTTTTCTTGATCAGACAGCCTAGGCAGAATTTGAATATGGTGAGGGGGAACCGCCTCATTTGTCCTAATCTTCGGTTGTTCCTTTTGTGGTAGAATACTGGGGATGATGTGCTCTTCTACGTGAATATTTATCTTCTCCATTTTATCAGAATCATTCGAAAATTCGTTGTGGAACGCTAAAAAGCTGTTCTCACCTATAATGTCCAATGAATCTGTTGGTTCTTCTTGTCCAATATAGAATGGGTAGGGCATTTGGTTCTCTAATGGAGATCCCTCTTTTCCGAAGAATGAGTCTGAAAACATTAAAATAAGACTTAATATGATAAGAAGTTTTATGACAAACTTCTGTATTTAAGTAAATATTTAGATCAATCGATTAAAAATTCCCTATTTGTGAAAATGAATTTCCTGAATTTTTAAATTTTTGTTATTTAAAATATATAGAAAAAGTTAAAGCTTTGATTTTTTAAATTAATTTAATTACTGAAAACAGGAAACAAAATATCTTCACCCAAATATTTAACTTAAATGATCCAAACTTACCAATGCCGGTAATGATCTCATGATCATCTTTGAACTCGTTCACGGGCATATTTGGATTGTTATCCATTAGATTACTGATGCTTCCACAAACGGTCTCTTCCAATGAGTTTCTGAAACGATCTTTTTCAGAATATTCAGCATTAGTAGGTATTTCTTGAATTTTGGATAATCCCGGACCAACGAAATTCTTTGTAAAATTAACTGCATTTTGCGGATTACTGAAACTTTGGTTCCCAGTTCCATTCAAAATAGTATTTTTATTTAATCTATGATTCCCATTGTACATCTCGTTCTCTTGATAATTTAACGGACTTACATGTTGGAAACTATTTGAGCCATAATTTTGTTTAAATTTTTGCAAGAAAGACTGATTATTTGAATGAGCTGCATTTTTCGTACTCGGAAAAGTTTCGCCTTCCAGCATCCGATTTTGATTCTGTCTATTCAGGCTAGCTTTCGGATGGCTAGTGTTGATTTCGCTTAAGCAAACCCTAACACTCAAATCTGAAAAATATTCTGAAGGTTTTGTTCTGCGTTTCAATAACTGAGTGGGTTCAGGACTGAAAGTGTCGAAACTTTGTGCTTTCTGCCGCGAAAGCAGACTTGGTTTCTCCTGCAAAGACTGGCTATTGCTTGCCCCCTGAGAATTAAAATTTGTACTGGTTGATGGTACGCAAGAAAATGGAAGTATATCATTATTCGAGATATTAATGCGGTTGGTTTTAGTAAGAAAATCCTGAACTTTTGAACTACCTGCATATTCATTGTACTTAGAAACAGTTGGAATTTTATAAATTCCTGTACTCCTCATTAAATTGCAACGCATATTTGTATTATTACACTCGGTTTTGAGTTTCGTCTTTAATGTTGGAGTAGTTTTATCAACATGTTCAATTTTTCTTTGGGAAACTTGCTCTTGGCTCGATTCCTTTATTTTCGTCCTCGGTTTTCGATCTTTTGAATGTTTTCGAACATTGTTTTTACTTAAAATTTTCAGAGAATTATCTGCTTTTGAATCTTCCATACAACACTCATCGTAACACGGAGTTACTCGAGTTGGGTCGCTAGAACATATGTTTGTCTGTGTTTTAATTCGTCTAGTACCTTTGTAAGTACTTCTTTTAAGAATTCTTCGCATTTCCTCTTCGGATGACCCTCCTTCAGTAGTTGTAAGGCTTTCATTAGCTGAAACGTTGTCATTTATCCTGCTATGACTCGTAGTAGGGTAATCATTACATTTTGAAGTTGGAAGTACTTCTGTCTTTTTTTGTGATTTTTGGTGAGACGATCTTCGAATATCCGGTTTACTTTCATTTTTCCTTATCTCCCATGTTCGCGTGGTGGAAGCTTTAAACACAGTGGGTACTTTGGAATGATGCAATTTCTCAATCTCGACCCTTGGCTCTTTCTGTAGAACCCATGCAAATTTTTTTCTAATAGCTGAAGAAATCTGAGTAGTTCCGCTGGAAACAATTTTCTTCGATCTTGACCGACGCGAGCCGTTTACCGAACTGCTACTTCCCTTACTCCTTATCTTTCCCATGATGCCTTCGTCGTCGCTTAATAATTCGGTATTTAAACCCAGAATCGATCCTTCAACAATTGTTTCGATCGAGTTCAAAAATATTTAAAAATAGAGGTTATAAATGAAAATTAATTAATTCTTATACATAAAATTCATTATTTCATTGATCAACACGAAATATCGCCACAAAATCTAGAGTAAAATACTTATAAAACGTTTTCTAAATGTGTAAATAAATACAAACTAGAACAATATATCTTAATTGCTTTCTTTATTGCAAAAAAAAAAAAATTTAGATGATTATTTCTTGTATTTCAAGATTTCAGAGTTTAGACAGATTCTAAAATTTTTGTTTAATTCAATATTTTTTACAAATTGAATATAACTACATATTTTATATTTTTTTACACACAACAAAAATATTCCCTTTTTTATATGTATCCAGAAATTTTTAATCCAGACTTTTAAAATCTTTAACTATAATACATATTCATAAAGTTTAAAATTAAATAAAAATAATCTCTTAAATTTTCCATTTTCATATTCCGAAATCGACCTTCAAATTTATATAATCATTCTAAATTGCAGGTAGCAATAAGAGTTCACTCCATAAAAGAAACAAAATAAAATTGTCCTTGAACGTCTAAATCTATCTACATAGATTTTCAGGATTAATGCCACTCTCTAAATCTGAATTAGTAAGAAATTACTAATGAAATAGTGGCATTAATCCTGAAAATCTATGTAGATAGATTTAGACGTTCAAGGACAATTTTATTTTGTTTCTTTTATGGAGTGAACTCTTATTGCTACCTGCAATTTAGAATTATTACATAAATTTGAAGATTTTTACTATCAATTAGTTAAAAACTACTAATTCACAGTAAAAAAATACTAATTCATTTAGTAAGGGTAACTAATTGATTTAGTCACCGTTACTAAATAAATTAGTATTTTTTTACTGTGAATTAGAAGTTTTTAACTAATTGATAGTAAAAATGCTTACTAAAGTGAATTAGTAAACGAATCGGCACTATTTCATTAGTAACTTCTTATACTAATTCAAATTTAGAGAGCATTGTTCAAAAGAATCATTTCATAGAAAAGTTTTTAATTTCTCAGTAAATTCTGACTATATTCCATAAAACTTTTACTAACTGTTTGCAGTTTTGTTATCAATCATCATTTAATTCACAGTCCACATCACCCATAAAATATTTGTGGTCCCTGATTTAATAGTTTTGAACTTGTACACATGTACCATAAAAATCTGGTTAGTCATACCGAAATTTCGACGAATTAAAACAATAACCTCTTTATGAACTACAGTAAAAGTGAAATAAGATCAAAACTCAAGATGCAGTACAACAAAGAAAAAAATCTAATATAACCTAATTTGTTAAGATGTACGAGACAATTGATCATTCTTTGAAAAGAAAAATTCCTAACCACTGAATGCAATTTTTTATTATTAAAAACTCAAATCCACTTCACATTTTTTCACACAAATGTCAAAAAATCTGTAGTATTAAATTTAAAAGTTAAAAGCAACTGTTTTTCAAGTGTGAATATTCTGTGTTAAAAAATGCAACATCATTATTTCGTTCTTCGAGATAAAAGATGAATTAAAATATACCTCATTTTCTATCTTCTCATCATAATGGAATCTGCTTCATCGACTTCGACGGTTGGGAGAAGTATCCATCCATTGTTCTACCTTTGTGCGTCGTCAACATCATCCGAAAATCTATGATTAGAATTTAAGCAGATATTAAATTTTCAATTGACAAGAAATGTTTAAAATAAAGAATAAGACTAATTCAGGCAAGGAACTTACTATTTATAAAAATGCCCAAGAAAACACAAGTTAAAAAACACCGGACACGTGCATAAGATAACACTTCGACACTCTTTATATTCTGTTAATTGTTTCTTTTTGTCTTTACCACGTTTATCATTGCACAATTTTTTAAACCCCGAACGTAACCAGTACGTTTACTCATCAAAATTAAACCTCTGCAAACTATTTTTACGTACTAGATTTTAACAAAGCATGAGGTACACAGTATACTTTGAAGGGACAACAGCGAACGTTTGAACCGACACGAAATGCATAACACTATAAAGCTCTGAGAATATATCATATCGCGCGTTTTCCTTTATCGATACAGCGATAGTAGTCGTACCAACAACAAGGAAATAAAAATGAAAAAAAGGGAGGAAAAGGGTACAATTATTCTTTTTCCAATTTTCAAAATTGAAAAGTATTTTAATGAATGAAGTTAATTTTCTAATAGGATAACTTTTAATTTATTTTGTCTAAGATGCAAAAAAGTTGTCTGTTCATAAGGTTGGTAGCAAGGGAACGGCTGATCGTCTGACGATAACTTCACGTCAATGCTGTTTTAACTTTTTTGATTATTTTATGTATGTTGTAAATAAATTTGTCAGTTTACAGTATGGATAGGACAATTAGGGACATTTAGTTACCTAGGGATGTATTTATTGTCGAGTTGTGATTAGAAATATACTTTCTTTTCAGTTAGACCAAAGTCGGTATCCCAAACCAGGGGCGAACTGTGAAATGGATCAAAGGGAGCATTTTTCAAGGACGGCAAAGTTTGTGGGGGGTTTTGGAAAAAAATTAATTAAAAAACTCAATATACTAAGTTTACAGGATGAAATTGTATAAATTTTAATATTATTCGCAATTCATCTTATTCATTTATTTATTTATTCATTTATTGAATTTTCAGAGCTATTAATTTTAAGTTCTTTAACTTTGAAAGTTTTAATTATAAGTTAATAACTTGTGATATTCTACAGAATTCTTCACGAATTAAATTTTAATGAAACATAAACAAATTAACATTATACTTCT
The DNA here is from genome assembly GCA_904066005.1 of Synergus itoensis. NCBI lineage: Eukaryota > Metazoa > Arthropoda > Insecta > Hymenoptera > Cynipidae > Synergus > Synergus itoensis. The sequence goes on from CAJFCP010000089.1 coordinate 1,231,980, forward strand.
AATTTATATTTATTTTTATTAAAGAAAAAAAAAAAACAAGAATAAAATAAGCGGAACCAGTTATAATTGTGAAAACTGAGAAAACGAATACAATTAATTGTTACATATACAAATAAGATCTATTAACAAAATATACATATTTACTTTTTTAAATACAAATTGATTCTTTATTTACACACAGGCAAGAAGTAAGAACATAAGTTCTTAATTGCAAAAATTACATAAGGTATAAAGTACAAAGTGCATACATCCGAGGCGTTATTACTCTCTAGAAGTCTATATAAAGTTGATATCTTTCCCACTCACTTATGACACGTAAAAAAAAATTTGTTTTAAATTTCATACTACAAATGCATAATAATAATACGCTGTACACTACATGATGAAAGTCTTAAATATTGATAATGCCAAGACGGTCGAAGGTGGTGTTAATTGTAATGAGAACTTAACAGCAGTAAGCGAATGTAAAAGATTTTCAAGGGCGATATTCGTAGACGGATCGGTCGAGATTGTAATAAACAATTTGTTCATCAATCCAGTGACGAGCACTAGCAACATTTGCATAGACACCAGGAGTTTGGTTTTCACCACAACCAATGCCCCACGCGACGATTCCTGCTTGCACGTAGCGGGTTGGATCATTTGACAATGGACAAACTAAAGGACTTCCTCCATCACCCTGAAAAAATAAATAAACCGCAGTTTTACTTGGAAAAAAATATTAAATAATATTTCTAAATATAGACATGTGCGAAAGGTATTTTTCATACCTTGCAGGTGTCTTTTCCGGGTTCTCCACCAGCACATATGAACGAATTGTCCAGAACAAAGTATTTTCCAAGTCTTGTTTGCCGCAGAGAATTCTGGCAAGAATTGTGTGGGACTACTGGCAACTCTACTCTTTTCAAAATGACCTGATATTGTCCTTCTTTTCCTTCAAAAAATATATTTTTTAGTACATTAAATTTAAAATATTCAATTAAATTTAGTTTAGTATATAATAATATTACTATTATTTATTCTCTCACCAAAAACGTCTTTTCCCCATCCACTGGCGAAGCAACGAGAACCATCGAATCGGGCTCCTTCGTCTGGAAGACAGACGACATCCACATTTTCTGCAGGATCCACAGGCGATTTAAGAATCAGAATAGCCAAATCGTTGTAAAGAGCTCCAGAGTGGAATCTATCATGGACAACTACAGCCTGCACATCTCGATCTTGATGAGGGTATATTTCATTCTTCGTTTGAGTATCCCATTCTCCAGCTCGAACTTTCAGAGAACTTGCTTCTTTTCTATAATTATAAGAAAAAACGTTTACATATCAGTTTTCGAATATTTCTATGGTCAGAAAAGGAAGATATTTTACTAAGATTCTATCATGAAAAAAAAGCCTAAATAAGATTTTACCCATTGACACAATGAGCAGCAGTAAGAACAGCTTGTCTGTGAATAAGAGCACCTCCGCATTGATAAACATTTAGTTTTTGACCATTGCTGCCGATATCTTCTTCCCTCAAAATAGCGACCATCCATGGGAATTCTCCAAATTGAGCTTCATTATCTCTCTGTCCAGTTATCCTGAATCCAACACCCTCTGGATTTCTTTGGCCACATCCCTTACGAACTGTTGGCGGTGGAGTGATTTTATCGTCTGGATTTCGAAGAACATCAGGAGGCTTGCAGCAAATGTCTAAGTAAGCTTCACAAACACCTTGAATTCTATAAAAAAGATCATTTTAATTAAATTTAGGTAAAATTTCTCTCAGATGAGAATACACTGGTCGTAAACTTAAATACAAACTAATACCGATGATCATGGATCATGCAAGAGAAAATGAATTATTTTTTTTTGGCGTGACAGTCATTGATTAGATATTATTCCAACATTCCTGAAAAAATATCATTGTAGTGTGCAAACCCTGAATTTATGGAACTTATATCATGAATTTATGTCATGATCGTTCAATTAATTCAAAATACTCACTGTCTGCTGCCAATAACTCTCCTCTCATCTTTTCTATGTTAATTAAAAATAATTGAAGTGCGTTAATCGAAGAAGTTATAATATTTTATACAACTTAAGCTAAGTGATTCCCCTGAACGTGGGTCTCATATGGCATGCATATAAATCAATGTAAATTTAGTAAAATAACCAGTTTCTTTTAAATCACCTAATTAAAAACAATCGTTATCCACTGCATAATTTTGATTAACCCGTTCCGCTGGAAGTTTTTTTTCTACTAATTTTATAAGCCGTCTCTAATCAGCTAAGGCATAAACTCACTCAGTGAACAAAATGGATAACGAAAGCCTCGTTAGATTCTGTTATTAAATTATAAATTATAAAAATCAAAATTGTTTTAACAGGTTAACCTGCACAAACTGATTAATATTTTTAGTGTATAATAAAATAAAGCTTTGAAGTAGTTTCTGCCAGAGACTTTTTCTTCAGGAGACTCACCCATTGGTATCATCTTTAGAATCAGCAAAACTGGACCTGATATCGATGAGTCCGATGCCGTTGTCCAAGATGCTATTATTTTGGCACTGATAATATGGAACACATTCGCAATCAGTTGGCTGGTTATTTTTCTTATTATCAGTACCAAGAATTGTGCCAGGTGAACTACTTCCTCGATTTTCTTCAGGATTGAAGACACTGGAGATAAGATCATCTATATTAGCATCATTTCCAGAATTCGGAGCTTCTGTCGAGGGATTTCCTTGGTTGAATACCTGACTCACCAACCCACTCAAGTCTCCTCCTGTATTCATAATTTCATGTGAATATAATAATAGATTTTAAATTGGAATGCTTAAATATATTACAAAAGCCGATACTTCACAAGAGTTTAAATCTTCTAGCATATTTGAAATCTGTGAAATAAATAAATTGATAATCCCAGCCTATTTACACAACTTTTCTTTGCTTGATAAACTTTGACTTTTGCATATTCAATAAGGGAATGTGTTGCGAATATGTTACAAAGAGAGCTTTTTATTCAATACATTTTATCACATTCTATTTTTATTCTGTAGGACATACTTCTCTTAATTGTGAGAGTATCAAGGAATAATTTAAAATATTTAAATAAATTACCTTGTTGAGGAGCTGCTAAACAAAGGCCGACAAGGAACACAGCTAATGTGGCTCGAAGAAACCACATATTGAAGTCAGATTAACACTGAAAAGAGTAAATCAATAATTTAAAAAAATGCCATTTCATTTTGTCAATATGTGTATTGAATTGTGATATATACTGAGATTTAAATATAACTGAATACACTTAATATTTTAAAGGAATTCGAGGAAATTTTTTAAAACTCTGAAGATTTGAGATTGTACATTTTGAATTAATCTAAGATTTCCTTGGTAGTATATAACAAGTTTCTATTTCTATCTTTTCATTGCAAAGATGATGTTTACGAGCTGGTACATAATTACAGTGCTTACGTCTTACAATTTTAAATCAAAACTCTGCAAATAGAAAAAAGAATCCAGGATCTCTTAATTTCAAATAACTCAATTGGAAAAACAGATCAAAATTTTTTAGAGAATGGGTTTCTTTATTTAATTTTTATTTAAAAATCTAAATTTAGTACAAAATGGTAACATGGCTACGGAAAATGATTACTAGAGTTGATTCTAAGAAAGAAGGAATGTAAAACTAATTTCCTGGACATGAATCCCCACAGGTATGATTAATTATCAGGGTCTTTTTTTGTTATAAATTTCATTACACAAAAAAGAAATATCTCTAAAAATGAGTCAGTATCATTATCCAAATTAAGTATCGTAGAACGCTATTTGAATCACTTACAGGTGAAAAATTTAGCAATATGTATTCAAAATTATAATCTGAAGAAAATATTTCTTCTAAATTTTAAAAATATTTTTGCAGAAGATTGTTTGTAAGCTGTCAATTGTGATCTAATAATTAATTCAATGGATAATGAAACTTGGTCAGGGGAACAACATTCCTGGAATTCTCGAGTCAGTCTTCGACCGTAGCATTGGAAAATGTTAAACAAAAAATTTGCAATTGTAAAAATTTGTTCGAAATAGAAATAATTTAATATGGAAATGAAGAAGAGAAGAACATCAAGGTCATGTGGTTCAAGAACTCAGAATTAAAATGTCGTAATCGTCGCGCCTGAGAGCTCACTGCTCACGTTCATGGTGAAAGTATATTATATTATTTGAATATTTCTCACTAAAAGCAAAAAACTATATTAATTTAAATATTTTTTTATCGTGAAATTGTTATTTTACCATATAATCGCTTCGTATTCTATGTATTATTGGAATTTTAATTAAAATTTAAGGCTTTTATAATTTAAGTTGCTATGAAATAAAATTGCTCTAAAAATCGCAGATGTCCATTAATTATATTAAAACTAGAATGAAACCAGTTTCTATTTTATATTAATTTTAAACTGAAGATCCTTGAATGTTGATTTTACTATTCAATCTTTTTTTACTACATTACATTGCAAGGCTATTAAAACTTTAAAGGCTTGCAAAAATACAAATATTTATCGACTCGAATAACTAAAAATAAATAAAATAAAAAATTTCCAAGGTTCTACTTTTTATTACTTTTAAATTATTTATTAGGTCTTTGAAGCTGGAATACTTTTTAGTTTTTAGTTTACTGTAATTTGAATTGTTTCTAAGTATACAAATAAAAAATTTCAATGATTACTTTGTTTTAAAGCTAAACGTTTGTTAAAACTTGGATTATGGTTTCATGAGATATATACTAAAAAGTGGGAATCCCCGAACCTGCGCCAGGTGTAACCTCGACATGCAAGGGCGAAAGCGTGTAGGTTGAGCCCCAGGCAAAACAAATTTAACGAATTCAAAGAAAAGTTAAGAAAAAAATAGTGGCTATCTACGTACAAAAGATTTTTAATTAACTCTGTAATATTTAATAGTTAGAGTATAATTTTTAATGAATGCTCACTTTTTTAAATAACATTTTTATGATTTTAAGTATTGTAAACAAAATGTTCAATTTCTGCTTTTATGGCCCCTAAAATCCTTATTTAACAATACTGCACAAATAAAATATATAAAATATTTTCCTTATGGAAAACCCATAATGCGTCATAAGGCAAATTAACACTCTCGTTCTTTGTACTAGGTAACGGAAGAGTGCTTATTGCTGAGATCATACTGATTTTAAAATACAAGGATCTAATTGTAAGTAATTCTAAAATTCAATATCAATCAAAGGTTTCAAAAAAAAAAATAAATAATTAAAAAAAGAGCTATAAATATTATATAATTTTTTCAATCTTTAAATTCTTAAGAAATTAGACTGCGTGGCACTCTCTACTCATTGAAGATTGGTTTATGTTTTTCATCTTCATTGAAAATAGCAATATCAATACTTTTAAATTATGCAATTACCGAGATAAGAGCATTCAAAGAGTGACACTTGAAGAGTTCAGCAGAATCGACAATCACACGTGACACCGACCTTTAGTGGGAAAACCGGTCGCTTCTTTTAGAAACCGGTACATGACTATATCAAGATCAAATAGTACTCTTATTTGCTTATTGCTGTTCAGGCTACTTATGCATATTCGTGTTTCAGAATATACGATCCTACATTTACTTGAAATTCCTTGCAACTCTTTGAAAAATGAAAAATAAGCTTTAGGAAGTATTTTTAAAATCTAGATTTTTATAAAGCCACATTAAATTCTAAGTATTTTCTTATACTATTTGATTTAAAAGAACGTATAAATTTAATTTATAAGATTCAGAAAGAATTGAGATGATAAAATTAATCAGGAGTCCCATATATTGAATTTCAGTGACTGTTTACGTTTAATCACTCACCACAAGCTCTCTCAGTCAGCAACTTCTCAACTACTTCACACTTTGAAAACGAAGAACGAACTGTGTAGTGTGTACACAGCGACCCTGGCCTGATGCCTGGCGACTGGCGAGGACTGAGATCTGTACTACACTGTACTAGATGACCAGATGACCCCTACTCCAGCATTTATAGAACCGTTCCCACTACGGAGATGATTTTTCGTTAGAAGTGGAAGTCGCTCGCCTGTCATAATTTCCCCTCAAACTTTGGAAAGGCCCAGCATCTTTCAGATTTCCTGATATATGTCAGACTTGTAATTTTCTTTTCTGAGTTCTGGGAATGGTCATTCTGAAATCTGACTTATTTTGAAATCAAAAATCATTACAGATTTCTGCAATTTTAACATGTACGTTCTAAAAAATCATAAATTGATTCCAAATAACAAAACATTTGTTCTACACGAAATCAACCTGCAAAAGAAAATTAAATTAGTTCAATTTCAATTTTTCCTTAATGCTAAACCTTCTTTTATAAAATGAAAGAAGAAATACCTTAAAAGAAACCTTCTTTCTTTTTCTAACGTTAAAGAATGTAAAATTATGGTTCTAAATACATATTTAGAATTTTTAAATTTTATATAAATACAACAAACAACACATTTAAGAATTCATTTTACATGAGTTTGCATTGTGAAATCCAAATGACAAATTAATTATTCTAGCTTCAAAATTCCCGGTAACTCAACTTGCGTAAAGCAGGTCACGGTATACAACTTCCATTTTTCATGAAGTAAAATATATATAAAGATTTTTTTTTACATTTTTCTACGTTTTTTGAACAAAATATAACTTCTGCTAATCATTAAAATCATTGAATAAAATTATGAAAAAATACTAATATCTATATCTGACATACAACAAATTATTAGATTCATACATTTTATCAAATGAATTAAAATTGATTTATATATAAAAATTTATATTATAAAACTGTTTTCGGTATCCCAATCAATCATTGTAACGGTTAATATAAATTTGGCACGGATTGATAAAAAAAATCAGACGTGGGCGTATTATGTACAGAAAGATTGATTTGCATAAACAGTTAAACACATGACACGATCTAATTACCAAAATGATCAATAAAAGTACCTGTATATTTGGTTATGGAAATATTTAAGTAAAACCTTCCAAAAACTTCCCTGTCCCTTCATAAAAATCAATTTCAAATAAACGATTTACTATCATTGTTCAAGTATTGCTAATTTCATCATAATATTAGCAGTTTTGTAAGATAAAAATATAAGGTATAACAACTCTTGGAATCAGTAATGGATAACTTTGCGCAAAACTAACTGTATGAATTTAGGCTTTTTAAATTAAATATTTTTAATCTTAATTTAGTGATCTTTTATTTATAGATTTATTTAGATACTTGGTGATGTATATGCACACTGCAAACAATTCAAAAAATTGTAATTAAAAAGAGTTATCTAGTATCACAAAATGCACGACGGATTACAATATTTGCTATTTACCATGCAGGTAACTTTTAATACGTATATACCACTGAAGAATGTAAATAATAATTATTATAAAATCTAGTTAACCAAGGTTGTAAAACCTCACCATAAATACACAAATTAAGTGGTAGACTAGATCGAACTCACTCGATTAAAACTGATTCACTGTTGAAAGATTACAAAACTCCATAATTAGCGAGCTGTTGGTCGATCCACAATCTGTGTTGAGCGACACTCGCATAGACTGCAGGGTTTGATGTGCCACATCCAATACCCCAAGCCACTATTCCAATCTAGAATGTTTATAAACAAGTTAGTAACTTTATTTAAAATATGTTCAGAATTATCTATAAAAAATACAGAGAATGAAATACATCTGTTCGTTTGTGTATTGAATAATTTAATTTTGAAGAGTTAAAAATTGAACTTTTTTGTGACAAATATATCTCTAATTTAATCAATAAATTTAATTCAATTTCTACCTGCACATATTGCCCAGTAGAAGTTGGACAAACCAAAGGACCTCCTCCATCTCCTCGACAAGTATCTCTATTTGCTTCTCCTCCAGCACAAACAAAACTTCCATGAAGTTGAAAATACTGTCCCAAACTTGTTTGCCTTAAACGATTTTGGCAATCTACGTTATCAATCAACGGAAGATCGATCTTTCTCAAAACGCTCTGATATTGTCCTTCCGCACCTAAACATTAAAAAATAATTATTAATAAATAAGTTCCCTCCTGATTTCAGAATGCTTAAAAAAAACTTCAGGGTAATTTAGTTAATTCCGCTCAATTCAGTTATTGTAAAATAATACTTTAGAAGACTTCAGTGACTTTAAATTAGAAACTTATTGACTTTTAAATTTGTTATTTCAAATTCAAAGGCTTTTAAAGTAAGATTTCTTTAGTTTGGAATCTTCCACTAAATTTTAATACAATCTGTTTACCAAATGCACTGCGTCCCCATCCAGTGGCGTAGCATCTAGTTCCTGGAGCAAAAACTTGTCCTTGCTGTGGTAAACAAATTGGCATGACGTTTACCGAGCAAGTAACAGGCGTTTGCAAAATTAGTATCGCCAAATCATGGTACAATGCAGCATTGTAGTACTGAGGATGTCTAATTACAGTTTGAATTCTTGCTTCTTGGAAAGGAAGCGGTTCACTGGTTGAATTCGTATCCCACTCACCAAAACGAGCTACTAAAGCGCTAGTTACACGACTGAAAAGATTATTTTTCATTTAAAAGAGAGCACAATTTTAATCTATCAATTTGAGAAATCGCGTTCTTCAAAATCAACTGAAGTCAAATAAGTGATTTCAAATAACATAAAATTATCAAATCTCACTTCTCCACGCAATGTCCAGCTGTAAGAACCACCCTGGAATTGATCATAGATGCACCACAGAGGAAAACATCATTCTCACCAGGAGTTCTTAGCAATAAAGCGACCATCCACGGGAACTCTGCAAAGTAGGTATTTCCAGAAACATCTGGGTACGGTTGAGCTGTAAGCAAAAATTAATATAAGAACAGTTTAGTTTAAAATAATTTTATCCCTTAAAATAATATTTTCTCACCTGGAGCAAACGTTTTCGATATAAACCCACATGTGTTTTCAGAAAACAAATCAGCCACAGTTGGCCTTACAGTAGTAACAGTAGTAACAGGAATACTACTAGTAGGTAAAGTGACATCAGTGTTCCTCAGTTTACAGCAAACTTCATCTTCACTCGGACAGACCCCAAACCTAGGATCTATGATACCAAATCCTTGGGGATAGACAACATTCTCTGCGAGACAACTCCAGGTTTTTACACAAATACAAGCATTCGCAGTTCCTGGATATTTCACCTCTTGACTCCCAGTGCTTAGACTTTTGAGAACAAGTTGAGACGCTGTAAATATAATCCTGCAACACGTTTCCACAGTGTTGGCACAAGGACTTCCAATTGCGCGTAATGATCCTAAGGTATATCGAGGGTCAATATTCCCTATTTCGTTGACAGGAATGTAGCCATAAATATTGCATTGGACGAGAAGAATGCACATGCAGGTTTGTCCTGGAAAAAAATTGGGGATAGTCGGGACCGTAGGTAAAGTTGGTAGAGTAGGGGGAGGTGTGTTGGGTCTAGGATTAATTGAAGGATATGGAGTGACTATCGGATACTGAGTGACTATTGGATATTGAGTGACTATCGGATATTGAGTAACTATTGGATTGATGGTTGGTTGTTGGATTGGAATATATGGATTGACTCTGCAGCAAATTTGATTTGCCTGGAGACACACAGAATAACTGATTTGTCTAGGATTAATTATTCCAGATCCATCAACGATTATAAAACCATTCGCGTCACATTGCCAAGTAAAAACGCAGAAGCAGTTGACAGGAGGAAAAAATGTAGTTGGCATTGTCGTTGGTCGCATTGTCGTTGTCGTCGTTGGACGCATTGTCGTTGTTGTTGTCGTCGTCGTCGTTGGTCTCATCGTCGTTGTCGTTGTTGTCGTCGTAGGTCGCATTGTCGTTGTCGTTGTTGTTGGCGGCATCGTCATAGGCGGCATCGTCATAGGCGGCTTTGTCGGAGTTACAATCCTCAAATAACAACATACTTCCTGGTTTCCAGTACAGGGTCGAACTCTGCTGAAAAAATGTTAATAGTTTAGCACAAAAATTATGCACATAGGAAAAAATTTAGATGAGAAAATATTTTGGGTGAAGGAAACTTCACTTGAGGTCTTGAGAATCAGAATTCTATAAAGACCACTCCACTTAGGTTCTTTTCTCTGATTAATTAGGGGAAATAATTAAACTCACCGAACATCTATAGCTCCAATACCATCAAGAATAATGTTGTTATTGATATCACACTGATAGTATGGCACGCAAATACAATTAGGAAGATTGCTTGGTGTCGTTGAAATTTTTTCTAAATATTGTAACTTGTTTAACTTATACTTCAGAAGATGCAGAAAGAATAGTCCAGGCGAGCTGCCAAACCTCAGATTCTCTTCAAGCTGGGAAGCCGAATCTGCTCCGGCTGAAGACGAATCATTTACTTCCAACGTGGAAAGGTTTGGCTCTTCCAGAACAACACCAAGAGCCACGGTATTGATGTAAATCGTCAGTAGAAAAACTCGCAACATCACGGCAACCTTTTCAGTCTGGTCAAATCTCTAATGAGAGAATTTTGACTCGCTCAAGTGCTTATATATGCAGGATGTTTGGAAATACCCCGGATTATGAAGAATGCATGTGGAACCAGAGGCACGAGTGATATTGTCTATTTCGTCACGAGTAGTTGATCACATCCCTAGAAAATCTAGTCAAAATAATTACTCATGTAACAGTATTCACACAAACAGTGTTACTAGTTTAAATATATATCGTGAATTATAATAAAGCATAACAATTCTTTTACAAAACTTAATTAATATTTTTTAATATAAAAATGTCCATAAGTGGTTTCCAAACTTCCAAGATTATTAGTCATCCGATAAAAAATGAAATTTTAGAATGGTCACAAAATTATATGCGTGCAGTGGACATCGTCCGAGTGACCTATTTACCTCACTGACTGATGATGGCAGGAAATCGCTGTTTGTCACAGCACAGTAATTACACTTCCAAGTGGTTCATCACCTTTTGTGCACCGAATTGTCACTTTTACATTGGAATAATTTTTATCTGAAATATAATTTAATTTAGCTGTATACAAATTCGTTGATTCTTCTTAAATTCTCGATAATCAGAGTTTCCAATTTGATTTTTGTTTTAAATAGAACAATCATAAAAAATAGTCATTTGAAATTCAACTCCTTTAAAATAATATAATTGACACTTTACTGTGAAATAGGTATAGAAAAATCAATAACAATTTAAAATAAAAATTAAAGTTACAGTAAATTAATCAAAGTTTTCTGAAAATTTATAAACTTACGTTTCAATTTTCTACGAAAGTTTTTCCAGAGCTTTCAGTTATTCTGCATATAAGCTAACTTCGCAGGTAAATGAAGGTGGTAGATGGTGTCGTCCTCTTTACACGATTCATTTTACGTCACGCGATATTAATGTGTTCTTGCAAAAAGATCAAATCTATTGTAAAGTGTAAAACATGTTAATACAAAAGCGAGGTTTTTCTCAGGAAGACAGAGCTTGTCATTTATCATTCATTTAAAAAAAATATGTTTACCATTGAAGATCAATTTTAATTGAAATATTCTTCATAAAAAATTCGTAAAATTAAAAAGAAAAGAAAATTGTGGAAAAACGAATAGGAAATTGAAAAAAAGACAAAACATTTTATATTAATGAATTTTTAATGGTTAAATATTCAATATTTACACACGAGTACACCAAAAAACACTTTATAGTATAATTATAATAATATAAAACATACAAGACGTGTGTAAAATCAAAGTAAAAATCGGGTCCAAAACACTCTTATTTCGATTATCAACGGAACTTCTAATTTATTTAAATTTCTGAATGCAAGTTAAACTAAAAAAGTGAAATATGTTTGTACAATTATTGAGCACCAAAGTGCAAGTATTCAAATCTGTAGTTTGGCCATGAAAAATATTATAAAATTAATACGTTGTTTATCGTCAACATCGTTTCTGACAATTTATTGCCTTTGAGTCTAACTAAACGAAACTTATATAAGTAACTTAGTAACTTGTCACTAAATAGGAATATTTTGTTCTTAATAAGTATAATAAATACTTAACGCAAGTCAGACTGCATACTTATTTGGTTGGCTATTACAAATAACTTATTCTACAAGAATAATAAGAAATACTATTTTAAATTCATAAGAAAAGGAAAGTTTTCATGACAAACCAAATATTCTCAGTTTAAAACCAAAGTATGTCATGTTAGAAACTATTGTGAATGTACATTTTGCTTGAAGTGCAATTAACACGATCAAGATTTTTGAGAAACGATTGAATTGAATTATTAAATATGAAATTTGTTGTTTACTGAAATTTGTGGAAAACCACTATGTATTCACAAAAACTCCCATAAAATCTATATCGTCAACCGTTGGAAGATATTTTTAAAAAAATAATACGTACTCTAATATCATACCTCTTTCTATTTCAAAAATAGATAGTACGTATTCTTAACTATGTAGTTAATTTAACTTAATAATTCATTATTTCAAGTGTTTGGAAAATAAAGAATTTTTTACACGAACACTTTTAACTGATTTGCAAGGCACATTTTTTGTTATACGAACTTGACATTATGTTTAGTGAAATTTGCAGAAATTCTGAGTTTTAAATTACAGGTTTAATTTAGAGAATTATGACACATCAGATAGATGGTATTATCGGCAGAAAAAGCATAGATGTGCTTGAAGACTTCGGAGGAATTGAAACTTTACGTCGAAAAGGTAAACAAACAGCTACACCACTAACGGCTAAATCCTTTGTTTCGATGACCTCCGACGTATTCATGCCTCATCCCTGCGACGATATACAAACTCTCGGAGCGTCATAAATCTCCCCAAGTAACAATCGAATGACAAAAGCAACGAAAGAAATTTGAGACTATGTACATTTCTCTAAATTGCTTACAAACCGCATAAACATGAAAAGGAAAGCAAAAAAATATAGGAGCTATTTTTCCGAGATTCAAAGACAAAGCCCATATTTTAAAGTCTACTTCTTCGTCTTTAGAAGACAGGAATTCTGAAACGAAGGCGTATTTGCTTTCCCACATTTTATGCATTTTGTAAATGTATATGTGATTGAATACTGTATGATTAATAACTGTGGCATCGAAACATGATCGTCTACTTTTGTGTTCTGCATTGGTCCTAATTTACACATTAATTAAAAAGTAAATCATAATCGAACAAAAGTACTTTTTCTTTGCTGTGACGTTAACCGGTTAACATTCGAAAATTTTATTATTTAAGTAAAATTTTCTCTTTTATGATTTGAGATACTTTTAAGAAAAGCGTAAATATAGACTTTTGCAGAATTAATTGCTTGACTTGATTATTAACAGGAATCGGAATTGGAATAGCATGATACGCGGTTTTGTGTAAAAAAAATGAGCTTGCGATCGCAAAATCAAGAATGCGAAAAAACAATGTTTAAACAATTTGCGAAGTTTGAAAAAATTGTTTACAATTCCTTATGTTTTATTTAATTTTCGGCTCAATAAAAATATTGCTCTTAAAAAAAAACCTTAAATTAAAATTTCATAAAATAGAACTTTTGAAGTTAGATTTCGCGCTTCGCGCTTATTTATTCACGATATTATTATTTCGTGATTATTATTATGTATTTCGAATTCCACTATCCTAAAAAAATGTTCCGACTAATTGCAACCGCAAGCTGAGTTTTATTATTTGAGCAAATATATGTGTCGTTTTATAATCTTTTTTGACAAGATTTTCCATTGATTACTTATGATTTTTTTTGCAACAATAAATCAGTTACTATTTTAGTCAAACTATAAGGCAAAAATGCCTTGTTGAAATTGTATTTTAACATATGATCATCGTCGTGCGATTATGTTGCATATTGTCAAATCATTCTTTTTACCCTGACGGTAAACTCGTCTTTGGAATCCGTAATAAATTGTATCAAAACCTTTGACATCTACAAAATGATGTCGAGGCAAAAACTGCTTTGCTTAAAAATTATCATCGATTAAACATGTCTTAAATTATGTACATTATAAATTTGGATATTATGGCATCAAGGAATCCACGCTGAAAAATGATTAGTTGAGCAAACTATACCGTAATAAAATGCTCTTAATCTACGTAATTACAAACTCAATGCAAGTGATTCCGTTTAAAAAAAACATCGAAAGTCGACTATGTAAGGTGTTTTCAGTTCCACTTGTCAAAAGCAGAAAGGAAAGTTATTTTTGCATACATTTGAAAATGTTTTTATATAAACAGAACTCACTGGCATTTGGAAAAGATTTAATTAATTTAATTAATAAAATTCTTTAAATTTGCAATTCGCTTAAAAAAACTCTTAACGTAGTTTAAGAACCTGTCTCTTTACTTAGATCGGCGTTTTCCAGTCGCATTTCTCAATCCTTTCAAAGTATTCGCCATTGGAATACTCTGTGGTTTTGGATTTTGAGGACAATATTTCAGAGTATGCGAGTTATCGCCCTTGGCAGAGCAGATGGGACATTTATACTCCCTATAAAAAGCAAATAAATTGTTCTTATATAAAAGACTTTAAAATTATATTTATTTTTCAGCGATTCAAAAAATTAGAAATACTAAATTCAGGAACTATTTTTTAATAAAATATCAAATTGATTTTAAGATTTGAAATCTATTTCTGAATAAATTTAATCTCAACAAAGTATAACTTCTAAAACTATCGATTATTTTATATAATTTGATCAAGTTCATTTTTAACAATTTTAACTTGACTTGAGTAAACTTTTAGACCGAAATTAATGAATTATTTTATTATTTACCTCAAAATTGGGCAAATAACTCTTCCATCAGCATCTTTCAAGATGTGCCCTGAGTAAAAGTCATGGGTCTCCCCATTATTTTTGCAGAAGACACATTCCGTCGGCAAAGGCTTCTTATTCTTCCTCTTTTTAGTAATAATGGGTTTCTGCATATCTTCTTCTGGTGGAAGATACTCTGTGTCTTTGCCATTGTGTCTGAACTCTTCCATAACATCAGCTTAAATCGAAAATAAAATTACTAATACATTGCTTGTAAGTTTTTTTTGTTAAACTATTTTACATTAATTTTCAAGATTAAATACTTGGGTACAATTTCTGTGGTTTAATTGAAAGGTTTCGTAACGGCGAATAAATGTATTAATGAGTTGCTCATTGATTTGTTAGAATGTAAACAGATTAGATATCTTCTAAACTTCGACCATCCAACATGTTTTACTATTATTTTCTCAATCTTATTCGCTCACATGAGTTCCCTGAAGAGGAGGTATCTAAATTCAAGCAAACATTAGCACGTGGCTATCTCTCAGATTAAGTTTTTTTAAACAAATTTTTATAGTATTCTTTTGAAGGAATACAGTGATTTATCAGGTGTCAAATATTTTTCTGAAACAATAAAATCTGAATTCTGTAATTGACAACTGAATTTAAAATTTAATAATTTTATTCTAGAGAAACTATCTACTTGACGGTAATTTTTCTATTTTTTCGATTTAAAACTTCTTAAAATTTCGATATGAAAAATAACTGTTTAATTTCTTAAATGATACATAAATTACAGATATGTATGTTAAAAAAATACCATTTTTATCTTGCGCATTTAAGTCTCCGAAATCGAGTGAGTGAACAACAAATCATTGAAGTCGCCGCCGACCTATACTTTTAAAAAAATCTTACAAATTTGTCTAGACTTCTTTTGTTTTTCCAAATCTTTTAGTTATGATTACACATTTTTAAAAATGTGTAGATTTATAATTACTTTGCTGAATTTAGTAGTAACACTTTTAATAAATTAAACAAAATGTTTTAGACTTTCAATATTTGTGTAAATATGGTAGGAGAATACAATAAGGAACCCTATAGTGCTTGTTTACATTTTGAAGGATCTTCTCAAGTATTTTGGAACATACATCAGCGTTTAATCCATTTACAGTTTACTAACATTGATAAGAAAAATTTCCAGGTATCTTAAATGCTAACTGCAATCTGCGTTCGAAAATCAGCAATAAAATTCGTAACCAGAGAAGAAGTTTTGGAATACATCATAATTACAAAATCTACAATAATTCCCATTCGCTAAATAATCTAAACAAATTATTCCCGAGTTTCAGAATTTTAGAACTTACATTATTCAGCATTTCTCGTGTTTACATTTTTAAAGCATTGATTTCTATAAAAGGTACCTTTACAGAGGTAAGAAAAAACCGTTGAGATTTATGTTTGACCTCTGCCGCATAAAAGGTCGTTGCGTACTACTATTCTGCCGCACATTTAACTCGGGATTGTCGTTTGTCCCGTAGTAATTCTGAGAAATACTACCTTTTCAAGCTTATTTCAATTGACCAGCCCCTTATATTAAAATTAATAAGTGATTTATAATGTTATAATTTATACTTTTTGCAATAAGGAATTATTAAATTGAAAAAATACTCAAATAAATTATTTTTCTATTTGAATTTGATTAAAATTTCGCATCATTCCCTTTTTTTAGATTAAACTACAGAACTTATTCACTTTTTTAAAATCAATATATTACATTTTCTCATTTTACTTCTAACTTTCTGTAAATTCATTTTAATAATTCAGGGTTATCAGATATGTATCTGAAAATACAGAGACTATAAAATGCACCAAATCGAGTATATTTTTCAGTAAAATTAGTTTTTGACAATAATATTTTGGTCTAAGAAATTGACTCAAGTATCAGATGATGATTAATTGAACACCTGCACATCTCAATTAAGATATAAATAAAATTCGAAGAAGCAGAAAAAGTGAATCTATAAGTTTAGAAATAAATTTCGATCTCACACAACAAAAACAAAGGAAAAAGAATGACTGAAGTTGCAATATGCGTAAAATTAAAGCCTTTCATCATAAGATTGTTGACGAAATAACGTCAAAACTGAGATTTCACAAAAATCAGGAACAAAGGAAAACGAATTTCAATTAACTTGTCCAAATCATTTTTATCATTTCAGAAGATTTCATTCTGTTTCAATGCATTAAAATTCCGTTAAGCCTAGAGCTGAAATTCCTTTAAAAAAAGGCAAGTATCTTCACTACAATAAATTTTAACCAATAAATTTTAACCATGACAAAATTATATTAGAAAAATCTAGAAAGAGTAGAAAATTCTTAAAAGGCGTAGGAATATCATTAAGAAATTGCGCAGTTGCCACTTTTTGGTTAGCATCTTAAATCTGAATTTGCAACTGAGAAAAAGCTGATTTTTGTAATATTAACATTAATGTTACAAAAATCTAAAAATGTGAGTCATCAAGAAGAAAAATACACGTAAATCGTTGAAAATTGGCTATGCGGAATCTTTTTTCAGAATTCTGTCGCATACAAAAGGATGATATTGTTATTTCCACTCACCATTTTCTTGTTTTTGTAGTCGTTGCCCATGATACAAATTCTGGGTTCCAGAAAAAAGACGATTAATCTCTTCTTCTAAACTTTTGTGTAAAGGGTAGAAATAGGCAGATGGAGATTCAATCACAGGTGTCGATGAAGTTCCACTCGCCCATGCTGATGTTTTCCGCGGAATATTGTAAGATGGTAAAGATTGTGGAATCACAATGACGTACTTCATCATCTTGATCTTGCTAGCTGTTTAACTAACACGAGTAACTAACTAAAAATCTCTCAAAACCACACGATCAAAAATTAAATAAAAAAAGATCTCAAGAATGTAATTTACGTGTTGACACAATGAAGGACTCAACAAGTTTGAGATTCGAGAGGAGACGTTCGAGGGTTCGAGACCGGCCGGCAAGTTTAAACTGCATTGCAGGATGAATCATGAACCCCAAGTGGTGGGGTTAGGGATAAGGTAGGAGAAGGCCAGTAGCCAATCAGAGACAGCGGCCCCAACTCGAGCCCCGTACTCTACTGCGCATGCGTCGCACTCGATACCTGATTGGTTGATATTCGCGCGTAATTTGAAATGCTAAAAAATATTATACATTTCAAATTACGCGCGAATAGCAACCAATCAGATACCGAGTGCAACGCATGCGCAGTAGAGTACGGGGCTCCAGTTGGGGCCACTGATCAGAGAATCTGTTTCTAAATTCTAGGAATATGAAGCCTATAATTCCAAGAATAAGAAATCCGTTTAAATTAGGATAAACTAAGCTGCGGTGCGGATCCAGGGGGGTCGGCCGGAGTAACCCCCCTTCACCATCCACTCAAAACACTTCTATTCGCCGCTGACCCTGGGGATAAAGCCATAAATATAATATAAATTTAAATCGTAAGCAGATCTTAGAATAAAACACATCATAACACGTGAACAACTTTTCACCACGTTTTATCCACCCCTCCTCCCCCTTGAGGGCAGGCGTGGAATTTTGACGAAACCCCCCTCCCCCTACTCTGGCCACGTGGACTTTTGATATTTTATGAAAATATAGGTATTATTATATAGGAACCTAATATATACGTATAATATAGGAACCTAAGCAATCTTACTTCAATTAAGTTACAGATTTCAATTTTTAACACAAATGTCAATAAATTTCCCTTTTCTCTTTCAATTAATACTTCACAAAATTACTTTTCGCTCAGAGAATCGAGTACATTACTTAATAATAATTGTAAAAAAAAAGCTTTATTTTATGGGCAACTCGTTTATTTTTTTATCTCATAATCGATTTAATTTGTTAACAAAAAATTACAGAAATTAATAATTTTAATTTGAAAGCTTAGTTCTAATAAGGCAAGTAATTTAATTTATGTTGCTAATTTTGCAGTGAATTATTATGAAATGTGTTTAATGAATTATGAAAAAAACGAGAATAGTTTTGAAGAGCGTATTTCGCGTTTTAATTCAAGGGAAGCAAATCAAGCATGAATTAATTATTAAAAGCACATGTGCTAAAGAACGAGGTGAGGTGAATGGTGAACAGAAAATGGCACAATTTCACTATTCTTCATCTTTATTATTGTGTAAATATGTAGGCACTGAACATAATAATGTTTCATAATTTGTTTACAAACATTTACACTTACTGATCTTCTGTTCAATCAATGAATATTCTCTGCGAATAGTTTGACTGTTAGATCTAACTGAACAGTCAAATCTACTTGTTACCATCTCGTAAAAACCACCTCTCCCTTAATTCCATTATCGACCCTAGCATTTTATGCACTTGATCCAATCTCTAATTGCGATCACGATAATATTTTATCAATATATATATATATATGTATATATATATATACTTTACTTTTATTATGTATACTTTTAATCTCTATGCACTAATATATTGTTCTTCTAGTCTAAAAATTACCACGATTATTTTAATAATAATTATAATAATATTTACTTCAGAGAAATTATAATTAATTATAATTAAAATAATCATCATATATCAGACATATGTCGAGTGAGAAAAGGGAAAAAACTACAAGTAAACGCAAACCCTAACTTTGGCTAAGAATTGACATTTCGCGCTTGAAGAGAACAATGTCGGATTAATTTTGTCCGCGTTTTGTTGCCATTATCCTCTTTAATCTTGAAATATCCGACTAAGTGAAAAAAGATCATTACAAAGTCTCTGGGTAAAAGGGTGTTCGTGTGAATGTCGTGTGATTTTTGGTCATCGGTGAAAATGCATCTTTTATTTTCAGGTGACAAATTCGCCTCCTTCGTTCAACAAAAATATATTGATACACCTGAAACAACGAGAAGATACGAAAAAGTCTCAGAAACAAAATTCTTATTAAATATCGATTTATTTACATAATCATCCTATAAAATTCAAAGCCTGAGGTCGCACTTACAAAACAAAATAAAAAAATAGAACTTTTCTCAGTTTCGAAGAAGATACAATATTATTTTACTTTGCTTTTTATATTCACTATCATAAACTATGAGGAAGTGTCAACCTTATAATTCTTGATAATATAGTTCAGTAGAATCAATACATTTTCTTAAAGAAGGCGAATATTGTTATACAGCAGCTTTATTTAAAGAAAATCTGATCTCTTTAAACATGGAACTTCTCAGTGTCGACTATTTTAAAATTTTACACACTTAAAATTGAAATTCATGCCTTGAAACTGAAAAAAGAATTTAAATTTCAAATTATAGAAATTGAATGGTAACCTAATTAAAAAGGGTCCATACATAAAAGCTTTGGCAAAAAATGCTGGTAAAATGTTTTTTCAAGTGAAAGCACTCGTTTTACTTGCAATTGATTTTTTTTTTATTTTTATTTTTATTTTAAAAGAGGGACATATGCCCAAGTGAAAAATGGATGCTTTAACATGCAAAACTATTTTACCACCAATTTGAACTACCCATTACAAAATACCTCAAGGTAAAAACTATGCGTACAAAAATAAAAATTGCAGAATATTTTCCCACTGTCGACAGGCTGGTTCCATAGAAATATAATCAGGTTCTCGAAAAGTCCCAGTATTGTTCGCTTCACGAAAATAATACAAATAATACAAAATTTCAATAATCGAATCTTGAAAAGTTTCGGCCATTGTCGTAGAAAGTAGCACAGTTTGACAAAAGATTGCTGTCTTTTTATAAAGTTTTATTTCAGCGATATCGTTTTCCATCGAATAGCATTTTGCTCTTTGTCACCGATGATACATGCGCATGTTCGGATGAATTTATTATTAATTTAATGATTTCAGTATGCCGACGCCACGGTGGTCCAATTGGATTAACTATATATAGTCATTATAAATATATAATATATATAATGGGTCCATACGTCGTATGCGCGTGTAATGCAATGTGTATGATAGTGAGAGCGTGTATACTAGGAATGTACATAGTGTACGTAGTTATAATTAGGTTGTGTATAAAACGATGATACATACTATTATTCGTTTATATCAAACGACACATAATTATGATATAGATTTTTAGTCTCATGGTGCGATAGCCGCAGTAAGTGGCATCGTTTGCCAATAGGCTAGTCTTGTCCTGTCTTCTCGTACAATGTCAATGCGGTCGCGCATCTCCCGAGTTTCAACAGACACTCCGACGCGTAATTATGATACAAGGACGTTCGAATGAATGGCCTTTGCCTCGTAGAAGCTAATAATTCTGTTAATTTAATTATACAGTCATTAAGATTGTCCAAAAAATTTGACAAGTTAAAAATCTCTTCGATTTAAAGAATTATGTTTAAAAATAAATAACGATTTAGGATATTATTGATAAATATTTGATATTTCATCTGAATTCCTTTTTGGTTATTATTATCTATAAACAAAATTAGAGAATCGAAGAGTGTTTCAAGTTTAAGGAGTTTTTAGACAATCTTAATATTTGTTCACCTCTGAGAGAGAATCGTGAACTGGAACGCTTTCCTAGTGTCGCACGCGCTGCAAAAATTGATTTCTATATGATTCTAAGCGATTTTCATAAATGTCGGATTTGTCGATCGATCTTGGAAACTTGGAATGGAAACGAAGTGAAAATATACAGCCAAGATCGATCAGAGGTGATGCTTTGTTCCGCTGTGGCTGTGTAGCAAGAATTAAAATGAAGGAGACATTAAAACAATAGGATTAAACGTATCTAGAAACAGTGGATGCCGCGGTATTGCGGCCAGTCATTTCGAACTGTCAGTATAGATTATTAATATTAATTGTTAATACTTCTAGTCGTATACTCTTGCTAGAGTAAAAGTGGTCTCGTGCGTCCCAATGCGGTCGCTGGGACGTGAATAGGCAATACAGAGTGCATCAGCGCATGTATTTTTGCTCTCTTGATATGCGATAGTACTAACCTAACAAAACTTGTCCTTACATTTCTCATTTGGTATGTCTTAGTCTTATTTTATTAAACGAAACAGTTCCTATTTATTTAATACACAAGTTGAATGAGACACGATGAGTCGTTGACAGTTAAATTAATCGCGATAATGAGCAGATCTACTTTTGCCGGTGTGTTAGGTAATGAATAATAAAATAATAAAGGATGAAAATAATCGTACAAAATTCTATACTTACATAATTGATCTAGAGCGCTCGTAAAGTAATCAAAAAGTTTCAACGCAAGACTAAGTTTAATAGTATATAGGTACATTGAAGAACGACGCAAAGTCGTTCCAGATACGCGATCAGTTCATGAACAAATTCACAATTCAATTTATGATCTCCCTTTCTTGTGAACTTCTACTCATGAACGCTCGACTTTTTGATTTCGGTCAGTGAAATCGTTTATTTTTATCAATAGAGATCCGCATACTTTGGACGCGCGTATTTGACACCTACCCAGTATCTTCTTATCTACAATTCTGTATATACACATATCACAATGTAACCCCTATTCTCATTTATGTAATGTAAAATTTACAACTGAAATGCAAAGTAATCGCAAGTATTTCAAATGACGCGGTCAATCTGATTACTTTACAAGTACTCCGAATACGAATGTCTTGATGCAAACTAACGTTTAAAGTCTTACATCATCAAAAATATCAATGGGAATACCTCTACTATATACTTAGTTATTACTTAGTTATACCTTCAGCAAACAGGAATACTCATTTCCAGTCATTTTCTCATAAAGTACGGTTTTTATAGAGTCCGATCTTGATTTATTTTGCATCATATCTAATGCGATGGATACTACATCCAAAAATTCTTGTAACAAAATAAACTAAATAGAATCATCACTCACGACGATTCGAATCCCTAGCACTTTATCTCTCACGACGACGTTCTTAACGCAATTGCACGACGTAAAAGCGGGCATCTCATTTCATTTTAAAATAGCGATTAAACATTTTGTGACAAATAATATTAATTTTAGGTCTCGCGATTGCACCGATATTTACAATGGACGTTATTCTTCGTATTCTTCAAACAAATCGTTTTCTATATCAATAATTATCGATCGAATAAAAAGTCACATCGAATTTTTATAAAAAGCTCGCATATGTATAGCTAGTAATGATTCTAAAACACCTACGTGCGATATTCTACACCGTTGTAAAAGACAAAAAAAAATATTTAAAAAAAAAACAAAAAAAAAAAACAATAATAAAAATTGTACAATCCAAGGCGCAGTTAAACTGTAACTTTTGCATACACTTTTCTGTCGTTCCTTCGAATTGACGTTTCACGCTTGACCATTCGAAAAAAATACGTTCCCCGATTTAACTTTGTTCTGCGACGATGCCCCACCAACGGTAGAAACATCATGCCAACCATCATGTCATTGGGATGCTGAACAATCCCAAATAGTGGTTCACGCCAACGTTTCTCTCGTTTTAAGGCTTTCAGTTAAAAACTTATATATATATACATATATTTTTTTTTCAGTTTTAACACTCTAAAGTTACTAAGTCAAAACGGTCAGCCCAGAATTGCTATGATCGGTCTATAGTGGAGATATTGTCGCTCATTACGCCCAAACATACATGCATTGCGTCAGGAAAATATTCTACGTTTTCTTTGTGATATTCTCTACACGACAATTATTCTCAAAAGGAACTTCGGTTGAACATTGTTTTACATTTTTTTTTGTGTTGCGAAGGCCAAGTCGCTCTACCGATCTAAATGAAGCGATTCAATTCTGAAGTAACGAATACATCAATCACTAAGCGCTAACCGCATTGAAGAAACTTTGTTTTGGTCACGCCGTCGAAGCTTAAAAAATATATCGACCAGGAAGCTTTAGAAGACAGCTAAGGTCAATCACCGTTGATCAGGAAAGATTGAGCGATCAACGATAGCTGCTACTTCATCTTCGGCGTGACAAAACTCACAGTTTCAAAGTAAGTCCCCCCCTTACTTCAAGTGAAAGTTTGTGAGAAAACGAGTGAATACATTGGAGTAAAATCTGCGCGGACACAGCTCAGATCTGTAGCCGGCATAAGGTGTTCGGAGGCTCGCCGGGGTCAGATATGGCCTGAATAGTTAGGGCTTACTGCTGTCGTTATTTAGCGACAGTTGCTCGGAGAGTTTTTGTTGTTGCTGCTGGACTTGCTGTTGCACTTGTACCTGTTGTTGTACTTGTTGCTGTGGAGTTATTTCACTAACTGCGCCACCGCTTAGCAGTTTCGCGTTGTTGTTCTCTGTGCTCGAAACCTTGGCATATTCTCGTTTCCGAGACATGTTTTCCGTTTTGACGATCGTGATGTCCGGGTTGTTTTCGAGTACCGATGTGGCTGCTTTCTGAACAACGGTCGGAACATCGATATAGCCACCACCTTCCCTCTTTATTGGGGTCGAGGTCGTGGGGGCCGCGATTGCGGTCGCGTTGACATTTGCGTTGATTTTCTGCAGGATGTCGTTCACTGTATCGTTGTTTTCTAGCTCATTGCTCCCATCCATGTTACTCGCCGCAACGCTTAGGTCACCAGCCAAGGAGATCCTGTCTGGACCTTGAAGCGTCGAGAGATAGGTGGCTAGTGTGTGGACGGTTACATTCAAGAACTCTGCTGCTCGAAAGAGGGTGATCTCCTTCCGTCGTAACTTTGCGAGGACTTCCGCTGGGCCTGGCTCGGACCAGAAGTCCCTCACTCTGGAAGCGTTAAAACTTTTTAATATTTTAATCACGAAGGGAACTCAAAATTTAAATTGTAAACTGAACAAAAAAAAATGAAGCAAATAAAAATACCTGTATGGGTGTTTAAGGCATCCATAACTGTCACGGTATCTTCCATAAAGAGTTCCATATGAAACTCCGAGTATTTCAGCTGCAGTCTTCATTTCCAGTTCCTTGCTTTTTATTGCGTCCATAACGCGTCGCGTGAACGGTTCCTCCCAGAATTCCTGGCGTCGACCCGTCGTCAGATAATCATTCATTTTGACAACGTCCCGAAACTGCTCAGGTATCGCTGGATTTGTGGCATTTGAATTTGAAGGTGTGTTGGGAGCTGAAATTATAAAAGAGTTTTAAAAATTATAACTTGGAAGCATAACTCATTAATCGAATCTTGTTTCATATTTTTAAAATATACTTGGTAATATTAGTAAAAGAAGTATACCTTTCTTTTCAAGATCATTTCCATCGTCTTTAGACATGTAAGAAAGCTGAAAAAGAAAAAAAAATTAATATCACGTTCCAATGAGTTTGAAAAACTAATATCTATTCAAGCCTATGGTATTAGACACTTACCATAGGGAGAGATGGGTCGTTATTTTCATTTGACATCATCATTTCATCGTCCCAACTTTCATGGTCACCTCCCTCGCTCATCATCTCCTCCTGGTAAAATAAATTGAAAAGAAATAAGTAAATAAACTAGATTTAATTTCACATATTTCCTTTTTATGTTTTTAAATGTTGAGATACATAAAATTAATGTTTAAAATTTGCAAATTATATTCATAGCTTCTGAAATCAACCCCAAAAAATTAAATGGAAAAGTTTTGATAAAAAAAATACTTTTTTGGGCATATGTGTTATTTTGTAAATAAATAAAATAAGAAAATTATCGCTACATTCCTGTGATGGAATACTAGGCAACTTAAAAGCGTGCATATTGCATGCAGTGAAAAATTTACGCTAAAAATTAAATCCCAATGCACCCAAAGCTCAGCTAACCTGATTTAAAGCTAATGAGCCCTCTGACCCTACATTTCCGGTGATACAGGTGATTTTTGGAGTGAAAACGTCGTGTGCTGAAGGTGGATCGTCCAGAGGAGGCCGACCTCGACGCCTTTGTTTAGGCATAGGGGGTTCATCTCCATCTCCTTCCCTGAGGACGGTTTCTACACCAGGCGTTGCTGCACCAGGACTATGACCGCTATTTGAGAGGTCATTTTGCCCTGAGTCACTCCGCCAACTCACTTCAGCGAGTCCTTTGATGTGCAAGTCTTCTGCAGTCTTTAACAGAGACGAGAGTCTTGTCTGAAAAGAAAAAGAAAAATACGTTATTCGTAAGTTTTAACTCATTTAGTCTCATTTATCAATTAAGCAAAAACACTGTCTGAAAATTTTATAATATTCCAATTTAATATAAGAAATCTGCCTCTTTCAGAATCATCAATTTTAAGCTAATTGTCTTTCCAATTTAAATGACTTCACATTTAAGGGCGTTGGACCCAAGTGTTAAGCTCAAATTCTATTCTCCACTTTACTCAACGAGAATTATAGATAAATATTTTTTCGCTCTGTAGTGCTAATCCTTTTTCAAATATAAGACTGCGTACAGAGCGAAAAAATATTTAATTTCGATAATTCTAGTTAAAAATTGATTAATTCTACAGACAGAAAAAATTCCAAATTTAATATTTGTTGAGTAAAATGAAGAAATCGAATTTTTAGATTAGAACTTGGCTCCAACACCCTTAAGCATTTAAAATTAGACAATTTATTATTAGAATCCTTTAAAAATGAATTTTTTAAATTGAATCTTAAATATCAAAGATTCTAATTTAATAATTTGTAATTTTAATCGCTTAAAATTAAAGTTATAATAATCTAATTTTTTTTTAGATAAATGTCAGTTTTTCAATCATACAGGTACATATATTTGCTTTACTCTACTATCTTGTATGGTTGAGCTATCGATCCGATAGAACTCGGATCGATTAGTTTCTAGGAAACTTGCTATTTTGAATTTAATATCGATTAGAAAAAAATAAAATATGATATTTCTATCGACTATAAATGCGAATGTGCATTTCCATATGATAGACCTTCGAGAAGGTTTCGAAGCGTCAACGGGTTCAATTTGAAATGGAAATAAGTATCTATAACTGTACGCAGCTATCGTTAGAAAAATCATACTGACTTTTACTCGACGTAAACAATTTTCCAAGAAATTTCCGTACAATTCCTATATTTTTCCTGCTTATAAATATACGGTTCATGCGTTATTTGCTCGAATTTACATATTACATATGTAATTTACATATTACAAATTTTCCGGATTTTCACAGATTTTTTCTTTTCAATTCCCGGACAACTCCCGGATTTCCTTAAATTCCCGCATATTAGACACCCTAGTGAAGATTTCAATTATTTAAATTTCGCTACTCGAAAAATGTAATTAAAGAAAATTTAATGAGCAAGGTATTTAATCTTGTAACTTAAGTTAGTAAACTTTTCTTAATTAGATTCTTAATAAAGAGTCTTTCTGAAAATTCTTAAGAGGGAGGGAAAGAACTTGACGAGTAGTTAAAAAAGTAATTTTCTTTACTTTAATTAAATAATTTTCACGAAATTCGTATAAGTTTGAAAGTCTACGATCAATAATTTTAATTCACTGGCAATACTCTAATGTCATTTTCCATTTATAACTTTTCAGTGATCCTATTAAAAAAAACAAGTATTAGTGCTCTGAAATAACTATTTTTTTTAGTGTCACTGGAAAATAAAAAGTATGCACTAAGGGAAAAGCGTCATGCGCTCATCCACTTGCGCGCAATAAAAATAAGAGTAATGTGGACATGAAAATAAAATAGAAAAAAAAATGAGCGTCGTTATTTTTATCTCGCATATAATCAAGCGTTAGTGGAGGGGAGCTTTTGCTGTTGAGCTTGTCGAAGTTCGCTCATTAATGAGAGGTACAAGCTGCAAGTCATCAGAGGCTTGAAAAAAAAAGGAAACGATGAACCTGGCATAAGCGAGCGAGAAACAATGAATCCAATTATTACTTGCTAATTTTCACTGCAATAATGCCGCGCGCCACTGAATGCTAAATAATATGGGAACTTTCTACAAACGCTGGCTTTCTATCGGCCGGGCTGGCAGAATTGGAAAAATGCTATGTGGGTCAGCGGTGCGAGGGGAATAAATGTATTTCAGAAATTGCCGCTTTCGTTTTGTTGGCTAGCTGTGAAAAACGTGCCGTGTGACGCAAAGGCGATCGAGCAAAACTATATATCCAGTGAGATTCCGGATCAATCAGAAACTCGCGGCTGCGATTTTCATTGCTGGCCAGCAAACGAGGAAATCGGTCTCAGCGGGAAAATTACCAAAACTTCATATACATAGGTGCTCGTCAGCGACATTCTAATTTACACAAAAGTGAAGGCCAATTCAAGAAATGGCAAAAACATATTTAGATCAATTCCAAACGCATTTTAAAAACAAAATTTCTTAGATTTGAAAAGCTTTCTTAAAACTATTATTTTGGAAGAATCTTAGATGCTTTAAGAACTGACCCAATCAAAACTGACCCAATTTGAATGTGTCAATTTGAAATTATTAGATTCGAAACATTTTTTATTCAAAATTATTAGATTTCGAAGGTAATTTCAGACCAAATAATTTTTTTAAAATGAAAAAATAACTTGACAGCAGACTCGTTCAGGGAATTAAATATTTAACTCTAAGTCGATTCTTCTTTTACAACATTACATTTAAATGCTAATTTATATGAAAATCTACTTTATTTCAGAGAAAAAATATGCATATTTTGAAACGATATTAAATTTATTATTCATGAAGAGGAAATTTTCAAATTGAATTTATTCCGTCATAAGTTTAAGAATAAATTTTACAATAATATTTCCTTTTCGAAAAGTAAGACATAGATAAACGAATTGCTATGTAAAGAGACCGTTTTTCTATAAAAGAAAACGATATGTTAAATTAAAAGAAGCTTGTACAGATTTGCGACTTTAAATTAATAATTTTACGTTTGCGATAAGTCTTCTGAAAGGATTCTTTTTTAAACCTAAGATAAAAATTTCGTTCTTCAAGAAATGTGAATATAGATAAACTATGTTCTCATGAAAAAGACTTACTGAATATGAAATATTGGAGAATATTCGCTCTCTTTGTATGACTTTATATACATATGTATTTTAATATTTTAACTCTTTTGAAAAATGGATGATCAGAATCATAAATTATTCTCTGGAAAAATTTTTCAAAGTTACATTTGTGCAGACTATTCGACTTCCACTACATAAAAATGTGGAAAATCGATTTTGTATATAATTAATACAAGCTGTATAAAGCTATTTTAGTTTTATCAGGAAAAGGAAAGTGACCCAGAAATCAACAATAAAATTCTACTTACGTGGTCGATATTGATCTCTCCCTTGTACATAAACTCCACCAACACTTTGATATCGGAAAATTTGACGTCACGCATGATCACTATTGGATCTTTTTCTTCGTACTGTGATAGGATTGTGTCGAAGTACGTACTGCACGCCGACAGGACAACCTGAAAAAAAATTAGAGAATTAGTAATTTCCAATTAAAACTAATACATTAAGCAGAAGTTTAATTTCATGAGATATCGATTAGTAGTGAAAATTCTTGGTTAAAGAATAAACTCACAAGAGGGATTCGAAATACGAAATCCTGGAAGAGATTAAATTAAATAAAAATTAACGGAAATTAAATTATGGATAATAAAATTAAATAATTAAAAATGAGAATTCGAAATCCAATTCGCTTCAGATAATTATTTAAATTGCAGAGATGGAATACAAACAGCTCGTTAAAATAAGTAGATCCAGGTAGCTCTAGAATGTAGTTACAGGTTTTGAAAATTATTTTAAAATCGCTAAGTAATCCGAGAGTAAAATTGTTTTCTGTGAGCGAATGTTGATACGTCGTATTGCAGTCTCGTTATTGTATTAACGTACAGGAAATTTATTGCTGCTATATTCTGGGAGTCGTTCGATTGAAGTGGAAAATTAATAATGATGCGTTCTGCTTGACGGTGCATCTCGCTCCTTTCGGTGGGAACGCTCGACATTTAATTTCCTTTTCCAGTTTTTAACTGCTTAATCGTCATTTAATTAATTTAAAAAATTTTCAAGTACGACTTTTTTTTCCAAAACTGAAATTCAACTCGAATTCAACTATGGGAAAGTAGTTTTTCGTTCCAAATTAAAACGTTCAAATTGTGTAGTATTAAATACTTTAATTCAAACTGAAAGATTTAAAAAATTAACTTATATCGGAACTCTGAGTAGTACTTAAAAAAAAAACTTGTCCGATCAGTCGATCATACATTAAATAGGCGACTTTTATTGGAAAATGTTGAATTACCAAGCTCTAGTTAGGATGCAAAACAAATATAAATGAGACGAAATATTTCTATCGCGACCCCGCCCAGGTTCTCAAGGCAGTCAATAGCCTGAATATTTAATGTCAGAAGTTTCGTATTGATTTTCTCGATTTTTACGTCTCCGCAAATAAGACCGTAAAGGCCGAAGGCGCGTTACTTTTCAGAGCGCAATATAACACTTTATTATAGCCGGCGCTTTTATGGGGGAAATACTGCGATAAAAAAAATAAATTATACTCGCCGCGTTTTTCATATCGGGTTCATTACGAACCCTGAATTCTTACGCATTCTTTTTTCTTTAATGTCTCTCGGCATTAAACTTTTTATTATGTACGACCAAGACTCTCATTCGCCGCAGCGAAGAGCACAAGGCGTAACGAGATCCAGCGGAAATTGCTGATTCGTATTATTCTACCGAATGGACTTGTTTTGAAACCCCAGTCCATTGTCTCTTTGCTTATGTGTAGTAGATGTCTCGATTAAAATAGGTCAAAGCTGACGTACTCGATATTTCATTTTCCCATTTCACCGCGCCTGCCACTTCCTCAATTTCAACTTCAATATAAAATCAAGTTCTCGCGATGGCATTAATAACATTACCTCTTTCCGACCCAGCCGGCAGTCTCAAAATTATTATCGATTCATTCTTACAATAAATTATTATCCCGCAAGATACAAATCCGAAAATCCATTGCAAAACCCATTGACACCAATTGAGAATTTATTGATCGTGAGGGTTTATACTGATAACATTCGATATCTTTATCAAAACCAGGTCGGCGCTAAAAAGATCTGCGACCATTTTTATCAAGGGCAATCCTAATACTCAAAGGATCTGTATTTACATTTACTTATGAGTAAACAAGTTTTGAAAAGGGTTGTATTTTAAAAGTGTTCTCTCTTTCTCTTTATGGGCAAATGCTGGTTTATGATAGTCATAATGTTGAGCTTTTCCCTTAACGATGTAATTCCGTTGAATTAATGTATTGAAAATTTTAAAATTAAGATCTCAACAATGCAAAGATGATACATTTGCATTTGAAACGTAAATTTAACTACGTAAAAAAGAAAAGAATTGAAATCTTATTCAGGGAATTCCGGGGGGTGCGTATCAGATGGGTTGAGCAAGGTTGAAGCTGAAAAAGGAAAATGGAAAAATATTTAAATTATCAAAGCAAATAGAAAAGAGCAAAATGCATAAAATATAAAGTACAATACAATGTAAATAAACGACAATGGAATATAGTTTCTATCGCTTCCGGGGCTTCGATCACCAATCGAGTTTTACAGAAATTTAGTCCGTTATCTCTAATAAAAACAAATCTTTCTAGTAGTAAGCTTGTTAGTTAAAAAAATCCAATTGGTTTCTAAAAGTTTTGAAATGAGCAAAACTCAGTTTGAACAGTTTGCTCACTCTGAACAGTTTTTGAATTTTTTGGAATATAAAAATATCCGTTCTCAGGTTCGATATCTTTATATGTTGCTTATTTTAATCTGGACAAAATGTAACAAAATGAAGCGGATAAAAGAACCAGTTTTACCTTTTTGCAATAAAATAAAGAACCGCAAAAAAAAGTAAATAATTCTCGGCAAGAGAAATGTCTTCACCATCAGAGTTTGTTACGATTTAGTTGTAACATTTTGAGCTAGATTCTTGTAACAAAAATTTTAAAAATGTGAGAACGGGAAGTGAACGCCGGTCGTTTTTCCCTTTGATAATGCCGTAACAGTAGGCCATGACTGTGCGTTAAAAAATTCTGAGAAAGCGGCGGAGCGTGAAGGCCAAGATGATAAAAAAAGGAACGTTAAAATTTTCGAATTTCTAACCGGGCTTTGTGCTTCTCCAGGAGATAGGCTGATGAGAAAAAAAAAAGAGAAAGAAAAGGAAAAAGAGAGAACCAAATAAAAAAAAAAGAAGGGATCCAGGAGATAGAGGGGAAGCAGGAACTGGAAAGGGGGAGAGGTACCGGCGTGCTATTGTATATTCTATAAAACTTTCGTATGTGTGTGTTTTGGGTGTTTTAGCGACGAGTGTGACTCATTGTCAGTGCGAAACAGAACTACGAACTCGAATTCGTGCCCTCGAAAATAGAAAGTAGGGACGCCTGAAAAAAAATTAGTACACATGCTTAACATTCGCTCGAAAATATCGATTGTTCTTTCTGTAGTGCTTATTATTATTACCCTTGCATTTCAAACCAATCTTTTACGTTGGTCAACGTCACCCCTCTCGCGTCCGAGATTGAAAATATGTATTCAATTTTGAACTTTTAAAAATCAAGATTTTTCAATTTTAAACATTTTCAATTGAAAATTGTTTCTGACCTTAAAATTTCTCAACTAGTAAGACTTTCAAATTGAAATTGGTATTTACACAGTTTGGCTGAAAAGAAATTTTTAATTCGGTGAAATGTTAACCGTCTCGCATTTCAGCGATAAAGTCACACCGTTTTTTGCCCCTTGACAATCGCTCCTTTTTAACTTAGCGAGCTTGTTTATCGCTCTTTTAGACCGAAGGAATTATATTTCAAGGTGAATAAGTTTGGACGAATTGGTTTTTTATTTTCTTTTTATCACGTGCCCTTCAAAGAACTAAAAATATAATGGATCCTTTCAAAACCTTTTTTATCAACCTCCGTCCATACATTTTCACATTTTTTTATAATCCGGATTTAATTCAATTGAAATTTTATCGATCAGACGAAACCCCTCGGAAATTATTATTTATGAAATTACTACAATGTTTAGCCTGTAATTTACTTTAGTTTTTTTGAAAGCTGACATTTCATATTTTTCTAGATGGAAAATTGCTGCAGTTTTTTTTTATTTTAAAATTTTACTCGAAAATTTATTGGACAGTTGGTGCAGCCCCATTTCGACGGTGGCCTCTCGGGTAACGGTCGTATGGAATATTTTTTACACGCTACGGTAGATATGTATAATGATGGCGAACTACAAAGCATTAGTCATTTCGAAAATGTTTTGATTTCAGCGTTATTATTGAATTACCGGGAGATAATCAAAGTTGGTTTATCAGCCAAAGAAATTTTTTAAATTCCTTCAATATCTACATTCTTACGAAACCACTTGGTTGTTATTTTAATCATACTTATGTACTTCATTTTTTAGTCTTAACAAATAAGTATTTTCATCCATAATTACTATTAATATCTCTACTTATCACGTTTCTCTAAAACCGATTAATTTAATAACACTTATCCATTTTTTATCCTGTAGGAAAATAAAATGTTCTTAAAACAAATTTTTACCGAAAAATTGTTACGAAAACATTTAAATAAAGATGAAATAATCTACAAAATACATAGACTTTTTGAGAACGAATGAACTTTATGAGATCATCGTTACCAATAAGGAAAATCCGGTTTACTTTTCAATTCTCCGTAACGTCTCACAAATTCTTTCACTTTAAATAAGAATTTGTATGTTATTAGAACAGAAATATAAATATATTATTTACAAATAAGTATAGAATTTTCCCATTCAATCTGATTAAGAGAGATAATTTTGAAACAAAAAAATTAGAAATTGGCGCGGTTTTCATATCATATAGGTATACGACTTAAGATATTGCAAGAAAAAAAGACTAATTACATAGCATACGATGACCATCAATGATCAATCAGATATTCTATTTATCTACATAATTTTCTATCAATTTTAGTCAATATCTAAGCGAGTATAAACTTTAGACTGAAACTCGATTTTGGAAATCAGTTTGATCAAATCGATCAAATATAATTTCATGAGTAATAAGTTAAAAGCATTCTGGAATTTTTTTTTGACAACTGCGTCAGAAAAAAACACTCTATATACTAAAATAGATAATAATACGATTTACAAATTATACAGTCTGGCATATCAAGGATCCTTCATATATTTTTTATCGAATATTTTTCGAAGGGAAATTTCTATTTTTAAAGAATTGTACTAATATATAAACAAAAAAGATCGCAATGTAAAAGAATATCATAAACGCGCTAGTGTATTGAAATTTTTAAAAGGTGGTCTCGATTCTTACGAGAAAAATATATTTTAACTATTTTTATGCTTTGAATTGAATAACTGAAAATCAGAAACATGTTATCGGGTGCTAAAAGTTCAAAGTAAGATTAATAAGACATTAGTCATCGGAAAAACAGAGTTGCATAGTCCAAACGATAATTTGTATTTTTTTCGCGCTCCTATACATTCGACCCAGAAACTCGAAATGCGTGTTTTCAAGAGATAAAAGAATCGCGCGCGAAAATCTTTTCTATTTTGACGTTGATTGATCATGATCAAATGTATTATACGTATTTATGTAATGGACTACAATTTACATTATCATACTTATCTCATTGTTTTTCATTCATAAAAGATTGATTTTTTTGTCCTCTTGAGCAAAATTTAATTTTCCTTATTCATACAAGAATCTTTAGAGAAAAATATTGAAAAACTCTGTATATTTTTTGCTTTTAAGTAAAGATTAAATCTCTTATTGGTAGATAGATTTAAAAAATTTAGAATTAAAAAAATTGATGTGGATACAATTTCCGTAATTCTTTTGTTGATTTAAATCTCATGTTTTTAATCACTGAGTCAAAGGTAGATTAAACTGTAAGAAAAGCAAAACAGAATTCTCAAAAAATAAGTGCAATACTTTAAGAATACTCTAAAAGTCATCAAATGAAAGTCGGTTTATGTATGCTTTTCTGCTAAGTCTTTCGAAATGCACTTGAAGATTTCAAGGATTATTTTCATTTCTCTTAAAAGGTTATTCAAAGTGTACAGAATTATACAAAAGAGTAACCGAATTCAAAAGTTAATGGCGGCACGTTAAAGAGCAGAATAAATTTTTTTTTATTAAGGAGAATCCCTAAGTGGTAAAACACCTGGATACAGGTGCCACTGAGCGGAGAAACAGCTGCCAGCTTATTCCCTTTTTACCCTTCCCTTTCCAAAGTAGGATTCCTTTCTAAAAAAAAGTTCCTCTCTCAAAATTTTATAACTACGGATCTAAAAATACCCATTACAGAAAAATAGGGCATATTTGAAAGAGGAAAAAAATTAGGATTAACTGGAATTCTTTTGGATTTGATCTTTTGTTTAGATACTTTTAAAATTAAATCTTTCTTGAATTCAAGGATTTTCTAAATAGAAATGTAAATAGAAATGTATAGCCTTAAAATTCTTAGAAAATCTTATTTGATTTCCAAATTCCAAACTTGTCCACACAATTTGTTTTGAACTGAAAGCAATTTCGTTCTCTGAATTTTAAATTAGTCTTTTATTTAAAAGCCTTCAAGTAGGAATTCTTCAAGTTCTAAATTTTGTAAATTCAATCTGAAATAAGGAAAAAAGTCTAAACATAAAGTACATAATACGAATCGGATTCTGATACGTGAATTGAATTTATTGGATTGCGGCGATCATTTAGAGATTTTAGAGGAAACTTTTCAGAAAATCTGTAGATTTGAAGACAAAAGGTATCACTTATGACATGATGGACACTGGAGAGAGCAATAAACCATCAATATCTGAATCTAACACGTTGGAGGCAGAAGCGAAAATTCAGTGTTTGAACGAGGCATTCTAAATTTAGGAGTAAGTATTGATTTTACAATTTGGACCCCTCCCAAAGTAAAAAATAAACCAAGCCAAATGTACTCTACTTTGATAGAGTGCCTCTCCTCTGCGCGGCTCGTTTCGACGCATAGGCTACAGTAAGAAGGAGAGAGACAGAGAGACTGAGGGAGGACGTAGAAGGGAAAAAACAGAGTTTGAGGTGAAAGAGAAAGAGAGGTGAAATGCCGGAGTTCTTTCGTGGTAAGAAACAAAGAACAGAAAATTGATCGTTTGTCAAGTTTTATGTTCCCGGTTCAGAGTCGCGTGGTGGGAGGGCCAACGACCAACACAATAAAAGAAACTGCAAAAATTCTACTCGCTGAGAAGAAACCGCGAAAAAGCAGAGAGAGGGAGAAAAAGAGGTGCAGATTTCAAGAAAGAGGAAGCTAGTCTGGACCGATAGCAGCGAACTGGATTTTAGTTTAGTTTACTGATGTGAAAAGAAACTATGTAAACAAAATCTTAATTTAAAAGTCAAATTAATATTACAAACAGCTTTTGAGACTGCAGACTTTCAGATGGTTTAAATTTGGGGTATTTCAAATTTGGATATTTTCCAATTCGGAAGCGTTTATATTTAAATAAGAAGATTCCAAATTTGGATGCTTCGAGGAAATTTGAAAATGAAAGATTTACAGAGTACAGAATTATTTGAGTTATATTGAAAGTCGTGTAAAAATAATATTTGTTATTGTACGTTCTCGTCTCTGTTTAGTTACCAGAATGCTACACGAAATGTATTTTAATGCAAATTTCAAAATTCATCCACTTGAAGTTGCTTCGACAAACATTATCGAGTGCCTGAAACAGTTCGAGGAGTGGAAATTTACGAATAATTGAAACTATTTGATGAACGAATCAACTTGATTCAACTCATTAGATATTCTATTGTCCCAAAATTAATTTCCAATAAAACCCATTTCGCCCCAAAAATAACTAAAAATAGACCAACGTCATTATTTTGATTTGTTTGGTAGAAAAAAAAAGACGTAATGACTGTAACAGGGTCACAGTTGCAGTTACAGTCAATAAATAAAATACCTCATAATAACAATAATAATAATAACTGGTTTTTCTCTCTGATCTCAAGATGATCGTGAGACATTATAAGGAGTAAATATAGATGAAAACCAAGTGCTGCTGGCACTTGTGGATTGAGTTGAAATAAAGCTCACAACCAGGTTTGTGAAGCCTGATAAATCCTTGACAGAAAAATAGAAAAAAGATGAATCTCTTTTTAAAGGGATATAAATTAAAAATATGAAAAAGATTAAAAGTAATTATAGAGAAGAATTATAAAATGAAACAAAAATTTTGCAAAAGGCTGAAAGAATTGAAAAAGGGATAAAAAGTCAGAGGTCGTTAAGCCTGACGTCTGCAGCGATCTGCTGCGATCTGTGGCTGCGGAGAGGTTTCTGAGAAGGAATCGGTCGGAATTTCAACTTTTCAAGGTCTTAGGAGAATCGCATGACATCCAAGGACGTAAAGCAAGCAAGCACTATGGTCAATTACCTTGTGTGCTCTCAGTGTCTTGCCCTCGCAAGCGAGCGTAACATCGCAATACGCTTGCCTCTCGAGTAGCTGTGAGAACATAGTCTGTAGGTTGCTGTGGTGGTACTTCCATCTTAGGCAGTATTGCTGAGGAAACATGTTGGATGTAGCGGGCGGTGTTGCTGAGGCTGAACCGTTGCGTTGCTGTAGCATGCGCAAGCTTGGCACCACCACCTCCTCTCCTACACCCTCTATGATGTTGAGGTTCGCCGTTTCGTTGGCTCCGTCCTCCCCGGTAGCTGAAAATGCAAGGTCAAATCAGAAATCGGAAACAATAACATCTCTAGAGGGCTGAAGCGCTAACGGCTAAACAGCTCTCCAACACCTAGGTCGAGGTTCAAACTATCTAGTTTACAATCTACGTGTCTACAAATTCACCCCTATTCTTTGCTAACTTTAATCTTTTCTAGGTTTTCATTTACTGGGCCATTGTTTACATTGGATAGATAATTCCTTTGTGCCGGAAAACTTAGAATATAAGACAAGGTTCAACCCCCCTCGCCCCCAGAAATATTCTGCCGACTCTAGCAAAAAGATAGTTTTCTCGTCACAGTAGGATCAATATTCGTCGGTTTTTGAATCACGTGAATGTGAACTACAATCCCTTTGATGTTGATCAAACCAATTTTGTATAGATACTTATAGCTATGATATACAAATATGTACATGCCAAAGGATTCGTAAACAAAGGATTTCTGGTTCAAAGTACTTTTCCAAATTTCATTGCTTTTTGAAGTTACTGGTACTTTGAAAATTTCATCATAAAATTGAAAATTTCCAATCTTGATGAGAAATATTGTATATGCCTATGATTAGAAAACTTTTTACAAAATAGTACATAATTGTATAGTAGGCGTTATAACTTACTATCTTAAAAATAGAAAACTTTATTACTGAGTGAATTATTCAGAATATATTCATAAATTATTATCCGACCAGCAAACAGACAATATAAGTGAGAAACGTGTCATATATGTTTTTTTATGCAGCAAAAATATAGCATTTTCGCTTTGTAAACAGTCATCAAGATTCTCTAATCGATTGTCGGGAGACACGTAAACTGAGATAGTCTCACAATTTCTTCTTTCTCTTTCATTCTATCGGTTAAACAATCAGGTCAAATTTTTTATACCTACGGTATATTTCACTGGCATATATTATCATATACATTACTCTATAATCTGATAAAAATGTGCTCTACAATTTAACTTTATTATCAGTTGATTAATTGAATACTCACTACAAAAAATAGTGTCTGTCTTTGACAGAAATGAACAATTTCTTTAATTAAAATACAAAAAAGGGATTAGAAAAAAAAAGCAGAGATAATGAGAATAATCGCATCATTTTATATTGCTGTAAGATTCTTATCTATATTCTGCGATTACGTGGGCAACTTTTGTGACTTATGTAACGTTAAAGTAAACAAAGATTTTTAATTGCCACTACAAGAAGTGTGAACCTCGTACTCGACTTTTTCAATGGGCTTGTAAATCAATTTTTCACATGTATGTATTTAGAAATATTTTATTTAATTTGAAATGTTTTGAGTTAATAAACCTTGCAAACAGAAATAGAATAACTTGTTATGAGGAAATTTCAGAAAAAAAAAACATTTTTTTGTATGATCAAAAATGGAATAATGATAATTCTAAATTTTTATATTTAATATTTTACCAATATCCTCGTCGACGTCGTCGTCGTCGTCGTCGTCGTCGTAAGACTGCTGCTCGAACTCGAACCTGTCCGAGTCCTCGAACTCTTCAACGTCTTCAACCTCAAGTTTTTGGATATCGTTTTTATTTTCAGAGGAAGAACTTTCAACACCCTGACTTCTACCCTCCCGCGCCTTCTTTTCGGCAAACCTCTTTTTCACGACCAACTTATTCTCCTGTAACAAAAAATATAATTTTCATTAAAAAATTGTATTTCTAGCCTGAATATCAGAAAAAATATTTGAGCAATGACTAAGCATTGAAAAAACAAAAAATAAATATTTTTTAGAAGAAAAAAAATCTTCATCTGATAGAAGAAGGCTATAATTTAGGAAAACGGTCTGAAAAGCCTACAGCTTGAATACGTAATTTCTTCTGATTCGCGATTATCGTAATTATTTTAGCAACCGTCATCTTTAAGCGAAATATCTAACGGATTGAAACTGCCGTCATCGCTATTTAATTATAGATCATTCGCTGTAGGAAAACCGTTATTAAAACAGATTTTCTACGGAAATTCTACGGATTTTTGTCATCTATTCTCAATATCGTGGCGAGACAGACTGACAAATTAACAACCATTGATCGTAAAGTACAAAAGTTTTCAACCTCCAACTGCAACTAGCGATCTTATAATCTATTACAAACTGCCAAGAAACTTTTTCTTTCGTAATAAATGGGATAATTTTTTAGTGTAGACTCAAGAGCCGTTCAATTGTACATAATTGCAATTGCATTTTATATTTCAGTCTGGGCATACGACTTTAATTCGATCTCAAACGATGACTCAGAGCCTTTCTTCGACAAGATGATCGCTTTTGATCAAATCTTAAGGTCGAGAAGGTTCGTGTCAATAATTACGAAACGACGAGTTATAAAAGTGCCCTGCTGTGAAAAAATGATAAAATTCCCAGGCTTTTCCTTATAAATATAAACTCATAAATATTTCTTTACATATTTTTGTCGATTGTCTTTGGAGTGTAACATAAAGAAACTTTTAATAATGTAATATTAACAGAACTGATAAGTCGACTTCCGTTTTCTCCAGGGTTCGTTGCACAAGATCTATTTACTTGAATTAAAAATCGAGATTGTGCATTCTTTGTGCAAGAAAACTTGAATTTTTTGCAATGTTTTACGATATAAAATTTTCAGTTTATGATTTGTTTGCTGGGAGCGGTAGTTTTATTCGATTGACTAACTGGTACCAAGATTTATTCAAGGAAAGGGTAATGTAATAATAATAATAATAATAAAGTAATAATAATAATAATAATAATAATAATAATAATAATAATAATAATAATAAT